>PVHT020000165.1:5125617-5285339 GCA_004024745.2 Catagonus wagneri | reverse complement strand
TTTCCAGCATTTAGGAAAGTTTCCTGATTCCTAACCAGGCAGGTCTTGGTCTAGGATGGGACATGGATATGCCCAGACTGACAGCCACTCACTACTTACCTGACAGATGTCCTAGCTGGTGGCATGGGAGCAGGGAATGGAGCATGAAAGATAAGGGGGGGGCATGAACTCTCCTAGCTGGCAGGTATGTAAATGATGCCCACACAGCACCACACCCTCAGATCCAGTCCAGAATGTTCTGGACAGAAGCACTTTTTATCATCTTTAAATTTTAGTGAAATGTTCTGCCGTGTGCATTTGGTCCGACTCTCAGGAAACCAGCTTCCAGTCCTGCTTCCCAAAGGTTGGCTCTTTCACGAATCTGACGGTCTCTGTTTCGCCTCCCCTCCTTTTTCCTCTCCATACATTTCACCTTCAAGCATCCTTGGGCCAAGTCTGGAGTTAGCTTGCTCTGTCAAGTTTAATTTTTTTAAAGGAATATACATACATTACAGTTAATTTCATTTCAAGCCTTTCAAAAATGTCCAAGTCTGCCGATCTGTGGTTTTTTTTCCCAACTCTTGCCCACCCGCACCCCCACCCCCACCTCGGTTCATTAGGTGGAGGTCGTTGGGGTGAGAGCGTTGCCTAGGGACTCAGGGCTGGGGCCCCTTCTGGGAGGAAATGTCTCTATTTCTGTTGTACGGATATGGATACTAATTGCATGGTATTTTATTCTTCTTGTCAAAACTGACAGGAGTGAAGCCTTTTGCAAAGGTCACCTGACCCAGCTGTGCTAGCCTATCCTTATCTTACTGAAATACTGATGGCTAATTTTAATGTCAAAGGCAAATGGAAGAGTGGACCCGAAATATCTGTGACTAAGTTTATCTCAGAGAAAGAAAAAGAATTGTCTGTCATGTTTGTATGACTAAGGGATTTATTAAAGGAGCCATGTGCCCCACCCAGGGAGAATGCTGTCAAAACATGAAGAAAAAGAAAAGAAAACAGAGATCACAGGAAAGCCGAGCCTGAACTCTTCTCCTAATTGCACGTCTGAGTACCCTTGCTAATTTTGCCCACACGCTTTGTGAGTTTTCTTCGGCACACACTACTGCTGCCTCAACCCTAACTAAAAACTTTCCTGCTTCCCCGTCTCCCATAGCATTGCCAAAGAAAACAACAAAACAAACGAACAAACAAAAGCCTGGCTAATTGGAATTCCCGCTGTGGTGCAGTGGGTTAAGAATTCGACTTCAGCAGCTTGGGTCACTGCAGAGGCTGGGGTTCGATCCCGGGCCCGGAAACTCCCATGTGCTGCAGATGAGGTCATTAAAAAAAATTAAAATAAAAATTTAAACGCTGGTTAATTGAGGGAGTTCCCATCGTGGCTCAGTGGTAACAAACCTGATTAGTATCCATGAGGATGTAGGTTCGATACCTGGCTTCGCTCATTGGGTTAAGGATCCAGCATTGCTGTGAGCTGTGGTATATTTCACAGACATGACCTGGATCTGGCATTGCTATGGCTGTGGTGTGGGTCAACAGCTACAGCTCTGATTCAGCCCCCTAGCCTGGGAACTTCCATATGCTGCGGGTGCGCCCCTTAAAAAAAAAAAAAAAAAAAGGAAAAAAGGGGAAAAAAAAAGAAACTGGCTAATTGAGATGATACCCAGAGTGGATTGAATGGGCTTTTGACCTGTCACACCCTTCAGAACTCATTTACCAGGTCAGATGTACCACAAGGGGTTTTCTTCTAAGGCTTGACTGACCTGGAATCTCTCTTGCTGAAAATGTAGAGACTCCAGGCATGAAAAGTAAGTCGGTGTGAATCGCTGAGAAGTGGCAAGCATTCTTTATCTTGTGCAAATGCTACCAAATTTTGGCTGATTTTTCTTCACGCGCAAAAGTCGGATGCAGACCTTAATGGCAAAGGATACAAAGAATATTACAAACGGGGAAAAAAGTTATTACTCCAAGAAAAAGCAAGCATGCACAGGAGAGGGAAAAAAAATATATGTGTGTGTATATATATGTGTGTGTGTGTGTGTGTATGTATGTATATGTATATATATGGAGGCATTCCTTCGAGTAACTGTAGTATAAATGGCATATATATATATCTTTACATTGCAAAGAAATGATATATATATATATCACTTCTTTGGAATGTAAAGGGTGCAGGAGGCCCGAGGAATAGCTAGAGAGAATTGCAGCGTTCACTGGCTTCCATAGAACAAGGAAGAGTCACATGTTCACCACTGGCCGAGTGACTAAACAGAAGCTCAGGCTTCATGGTCCGTTCAGAAAATCCTCTGCCTTCGATTAAGCCAGTTCTTATTTTTCCACTGGATGATGAGGCTGTCGTTTAGTCCATCTGTTCCCAGCCTCATCCCCAGCATCCTAAGAGACTCTATCCGTTTATCTTCGAAAGCCAAGGAAACGAGCCGGACGCGAGAGGGGGGCCTACAGCCCAGCGGCCGGGGGCAGATTACCAAAATGCTGACTTGGGGGGGTGGGACATAGGAAACCCCTGCCCTGAACCCTCCGATGGTAGTGGAGTCCTGAGGTTCCAGCACACCGGGTTACCCTGGTGTCTAGACTGCAGATTTTCCACCTGTGCGTGGAGGTTCTCTGCGTAGCAAAGAATTTTGATTGGGGAGCATTAATGCCTTTGAAATCACATCAAGAGTAACACTGATATGCTTTCACCGTAGCCTTGGAATCCTAAAATAAATAAGAGAAAAATTGTGATTTAAAATATAATCCCAAATACTAACTGGGCCCCGCTGGCTCGATGAGTAATAAGCTTCAATAAATGTGTGACAGGCACAAGGCTCTTCAATATGAAGAGTAGTGAGGCCTCAGAAATAGAAATAGGTTTTTCATTACATGAGGGATTATGTTCAGCCTGGCTCTGGAGCCCGTTCCCGGGGCCACAGCTGCGTCTCCTACCCGCGGTCGTATTAACTGGTAATAGTAAGACAGGCACGCACAACCCGAAACAGCGATTTGTTTTACAGAAGGGAGAAAGGTCGCTTTCTCCCACTTCGGGCAGGATTACCGTTGTTTATTACACACTTGCCCTTAAACTTCTCTCCGTCGGTGCTAATGAGCCACAATTTGAGTCCAGTCCCACCTGGGTGCTGCTGAACTCTGCGAGGAAGCCCGCCGTGGAGACCTGGGCATGGTCTGGGGTCGTGGTGGCTGCTCTTTTATTTTTACCCTCATGGGCTCACCAACCTCCACGAGTGTATTTTTTTGAAGGCTGTGAAAAGCTCTTTTGTTTCTTTTCTTGCACACTTGACTAGTCATCTGAATTTTTCCTGATCTAGAAACTCAAAAGTCAGCAGGCCCGCTCCAGGCCTCTCTTCTTCTCAGGACTGGGATGGGCGGTCAAGAGACTGATTTGAGCAGGTCCTGCCTCTTGATGGCCAAGGAGACCGTGGCGGGGGGTGGGAACAGGGGGCCATGTCTTCAAAGATGAGTTACAGTGGGGATTTAAGAAAGGAGTGGGGACTTGGGTTTAGAAGGACGCTCATGACAGAGATAATGGATTATAAGTTTGGGATAAGTTTTTTTTTTTTCTTTTTGGCCACCCCGCAGCATATGGAGTTCCCAGGCCAGGGACCAGATCTGAGCCACAGTTGCAACCTACATTGCAGCAGCAATATGGGATCCTTAACCCACGGTGCTGGGCTGGGGCTGGAACCTGCATCCTGGCGCTCCAGAGATGCTGTTGATCGCATTGCACCACAGCAGGAACTCTAGAGTAGATTTTCTTTTTCATACGTTGTCAACACAGAGCTTCCTGCCTCTGTTCTTTTTTGACCCAAATAATGACTCACTGAAACTTTATATTTCCAGGATCATTGTTCACCTGGGTCAAGAAACCTGAAGTGCAGTTGTAACAGTTCGTTCTGTTAAGAGCTAGCTGGCCTTGGAGCAGTCCAGTGAAGAAAGCCTGGGGTTTGTTTTAGGAAGCTGAGCTCCAGTCACAGCCTTTGCTAACTGAGTGCTTTGTGGGAAGTGGATCCAATGCCCCGAGCCTCCTTTTTTTCAACTATAAGGAGCAGTTGATATTAGTTATAATGATGATGGTACCTTTTTTCATAGCCTCTCTTTTTTTTTTTTAATTGTTACGGGGTAAACACTGAATAACTCCTTCAGCAAACAGATTATCTCAAGATTAACCAGAAAGTTAGTAACAGACAAAGAATTAAAACGTCACTGCCCGAGTTCCTGTTGTGGCTCAGCAGTAATGGACCTGACTAGTAACCGTGAGGAGTCAGGTTCTATCCCTGGCCTCACATAGTGGGTTAAGGATCCCGCATTGCCATGAGCTGCAGTGTAGGTCACAGATGTGGCTTAGATCTGACATGGCTGTGGCTGTGCTATAGGCCAGCAGATATAGTTCTGATTCAACCCCTAGCCTGGAAACTTCCATATGTCATGGGTGTGGCCCTAAAAAGCCCCCCCCCCCCAAAAAATCACTACCCACACAGCCTCAATAAAAAACAAGGCTCACTGTATAACACAGGGAAACAGATTCAGCATCTTACAGCTTCACAAGCAGTCTCTTCTGGTGAAGTTTAAAGTCAATACTGGTATTTTTTAATTATTATTGTTCTTTGTGCGTTTATGCAAGAGAACACACACGCAGGTGCTGCCTTGCAATTGGGGGACTGGACTGTTGAAGTTTAGGGAAAGGGGAAAACCCACAAGGGCCAGAGGAGTTGAGGATGACGGGGTGGAGAAAGTTCTGGTTTGACTCAGTCCTGGGAGGATAGAGAGAAATGAATTAGGAGGGGCTGAGAAGTGTTCCAGGCAGAAGAACTCAGCAGCAGGGGAGGCAAGGGGCAAGCACGAATAGGGTAGGTAAAGGGCCATGACCAGGCCCTGTCGGTGAGGGGACAGGCACTTGCAGAACAGCCGTGGAAAGCAGGAGGTGAGATGGAGCGGGACCCGATGATGGATGGCCTGGAGATCTGGCAGGAGGTTTAATTTGATTAATTTGGCAATAGGGAGGCGCTTTAAGTTCATAAGCGGGAGTATAATATGATAAAATTATGACATGATATCATGTTAATTACCTCCGTAGATGCGCCATAAATATTTATTTGCTAATTGATTGAAGATTCAGGTAGATTGGGAAGTAAGGTAGGAGCCAGAGGCCCTAGCAATAATGAATGGGTGTGGGGGCCCGTGAGGGCCCAGGTTAGAGGGGGAGCCGTGGAAATAGGGGAACAGAGGGCATCTGTGAGCAGCATCTCCCAAAGAGGAAAAGACAGATTTGTGATAGAATGTGTAGTGGGTGAACCGTGGCATTCAGGACAGAAATACCTAGGAAGCCTTTCAGGTCGCTAACCCGGATCCCTGGAAGCTTGTTGTCAAGAGCGGTGAAGCTGAAAAATTCAGAAAGTAACCCACCATTGTAAAACCACCACTCGCTTTTCTAAAAGTTGGCCATGACATTTTTTCATTGGTGTGTAATTCTACCAGGGCTGGCGCGGAGCCATTCTTTCCTAATGCACTCAGTAAATCTCTGTGCGGTTTCATTTTATTATAAGGGCCCTTTGATCCATCAAAACCCATCAAGACCCCTTCGGAGGCATTCACTTTGGATTTTGTAGGAAAGTCTATGGGGAGAAAAAAAAAGAGCAGAATCGGGTTAAAACTAAACTCTGAAAGGCTAGCAAAATGCCTCCATCACACAGCACTCATATGTAGCGCCCCTCTTGTGAACCCCGAAGAGGCATCAGGGTTTACGTTGCGCACAGAGCACCCATTTACATACAGGAAAACCTGCTCCAGCACTTGAAGGCACCTGCCTGACAAATGCAGGGCGTGGTCCCAGGAGTCTGTAGCATTGCCCTTTTTGATTTCGGGCCGGGAAGCTTACCAATGCCAATCTTCAAAGAAGCAACTTGCCTTTTGATCAGCTGGTTCGAGGCAGGTTTGAAATTACGATAAATCTGCTCCATATTCGCTGTGTGAGCCCCGTTTAAACTCTAGTGCGGCTGCCTGTGTCTCGGCAGATGAGGCTGACTCAACTGTACCCAGGCTGAAGGGCAAGATAGATGAAGTCGGTTATGGGTTTACGGACCCGGGCAGAGGGGCCGGACCTCAGGGACTGAGCCTTTGCCCCCCAGCCCCCGCCCTCGCTCTGCGCTGCGCCGAAGTCTCCGTTTATTTTCTCTGCTTTAACGTTTGACTGAAGCGCATGAAATGCCCTCTCAGATGCTAGATGCCCAAAGTAAAGCATAAAACAGCGTGATTACCTGGGGAATTTTAGAATTAGCTTCCAAACTAACCGAGATAATTTGGGCCCCCAAAGGCACTTGAGTTTCTCTTATCTGTATCAAGTGTGTGGATGATCCTATATTTAGTGGATAATTATGGCCGTGTGCTTTCCTCTTCTCCTCCTTCTCACTTCTCCTGGTCTCTTTGATGCCAGAGGGGAGCAGGAGGTAAGGCTTGGCCGTGGAGCCAGGCGTGCCGTTTCTGTCCTCTTGTTGACCACGTGTCGCGGTGCCGGTTGGTCTTCGGGGAGTCCGAAATCCGTAACCATTTCCAAGCCGGGTTGGGTGAAGAATGACCTCAGACCCCTGCCTTTTCCACTTCATCCCACAAGAGAGGCAACCTAGTGGCACCCAGCCCTGAAGCCACTGACAGTCTCTCTGCAGCCTCCCAAGCCACCGTCAGAGAAAGTCCTGGAATAGAGAGGGTCATGTCTTGTGGGATAATTAGTGGCGGCAGGCCATTCCCAACAAGGCCCTGACCCCATCCTCGATGCGGACTGTTATTGTAAACGGCACCTCGATTTTGCCAACTTCTCAGCCAGGTTGGAATAATCGCGGGACAGCGGCACTGTTGTTTCAGAGCGTTTCTGTCACTGACAACACGCTGAAAGCCTCTTTAAAACATAAAGGAACCTGCTCTGGGAATTCCACCACTGGATGAAGTTTTCAAGTGGAGTTTGGAAGGGAGCGAACAGGCTCTTAAACGTGGGTAATGATTGTGAGAGAACACCTTGCACTGTTTTTGCGAACCGACTTGTCATGTCTCAAGTGTATAATGAAATAACGTGTGGGGATATTTTCACGCGGAGCAGCCTTCCGCTCGAGTTCTGCCCTCTTCAGCGCTCCGTGGTATGTACAACGGAGTCGTTCAGAGCAGTGTTTTACCATCTCAAGGCCAAGGGCTCCCAGAGAGATCCTGAGAGAAGCATAAAGGAGTAGCAGCTCTAAGGAAATGTTGGTGAAGGATGAGGAGGGACCGTTCGTGGGGAAGAACCCCTTAAAACCATCAGGAGCAGCAGAAATGCAAGTAAAATGCAAACACTCCTATTCTGCAGCTGCACTGATTAGCAGATCTGTTGCAGTGTCTCTGCGTGTGAGCTGAGCCCAGGGCTTGGCGGACGGCGCTCTTTCATCTTCAGGTTGGGGGTGGAACTGGAAACCTGGGCTGAGGCTCTTTCTCAGGCTCCACTTCCTTTCCTCGACGGCTGTTCTGTGGTCCTTTGGGCTGGAACAGTGCCTGGTGTGGTCAGGATGAATTGGAACCCAGCAGGTCTTTTTACAGGAGATCAGATATTTTACGCATGAAGCTGACTTGATTTGAAGAAGTCCTTGGCACGGATTGCTGAAATAATCTAAATATTGTCACTCCCTGGTCCGCAGTCTGCATGGAGTAATAACCGGTTGCCTCAACCTTTTCTTATTAAGAAGGTGATCCAGGCCCAGAGATGTACAGAAGTATTTCCTTGCCTCACTTGCTGTTTTGTGCACAATGAGGGATTGATGCTTTGGGCACCACTTGTAGATCTGACCCAGTACCATTCACCTAGCGAGACTCTTTTGCACAACAGGACTCCCTGACTTTTTGCTCTAACTCAATGCACCCCACCCCACCCCATTAACATTTGGCAATGGCTGCAGACTCCTTTGGTTTTTCACAACTGGGGGATGTTACTGGTCCGTAGCGGGTAGAGACCATAGATGCTGCTAAACAGCCTGTAATACACAGGCTAGCCTCTTCAGTGAGGAAACGTCCAGCCCAAAATGTCAGCAGCATCAAGATGGAGAAATCCGGCTCTCATTGACTTGTAATCATGTTTCTTGGTGTATTTTTATTTCTCCTTTCACCAGAACCAAAATAAGAGCTCAGAACCGTTGTCACCTTGTGTGGGTCATCTTTCGCTCTGTATTGCTTATTCCTCCTGGTGCTGTTTTTCACACTGCGAGTCCTGTATTCCGTTCACAAAAACAAGCTGCGGTGCTAGGTTCTGAGAAGCTATTTGACGGGACTGGTCAGCTTTGTGCTTTGAAAAAAAGGGTTCACCTGCAGAGGTAGAAAGGCAAGTACTCCTGAATGTGCATCTTTCCCAAAGTATCATGATTTCGTTTTCTCTCCCCTCCCCAAAAAAACACATTGAAGTCAACCATTTTTTTAGGACCTGCTGAGGCCAGTGACTTCACATTCAGTGTGCTATATATCTTCCCAATGGCTCTAGTTTCCTGTTTCTAATTAAGGAAAGAGGTTCAGAGAGGTAAAGCAACTTGCTCACAGTCACACCCTAGTCACTGGTTGGGATCTGGAATTAAGACATATTTGACTCCAATGTCCATGTTCTCACAGGCATGTGAACTGCCATCAACTCATAAACATGTGCTTGGTGACCTTGACTTTACGTGTCTCCATCCCCTGAGAAGTCCTTGCAACTACCTTGAATCACAGCACTTCCAAGAAAGAAGAACATCGAGTCCCTCTGCTCGTGCAAAGTCTGGTCAGCTGCACCTTAGTCTGGTACTGAGAGTGGAAGGATGGCCCATTCCTTAGCCAGTTCTCCGTGGCAGGGAAGGTGGGAAGACTGAAGGCAGGCAGAAGGACTTGGGAGATGAAATACACTTCAAAACTCTAAGTAAGGAGGGAAGCTCAAAGTGGCGGTCAGGATGGATGGTCAGTCAAGGCAGCGTTTCAGTTAGGGAGACGCTCAGCCGCAAGTTATCAAAAGCAACCATACAAACCTTCATGGTGGCCGAAAAAATACAAGGCTCTCTCTTTCTCACAGAGGCAGCTGGATATCCAAGGTTGGCAGGAACTGGCATTGTTTATGCTGCTCAGGGAAACCATCCAGGATGTGAGCTCTTGCTTTTTCTCCGTTTTGCTGTTCCCAAAACTTTAATGTATTTTCGCTTGGCATTGCTGTCTCATTGTCACAATATGGCTGATGTAGCTCCAGCTATCACATCCACCTTCAAGGGGGGAACAAATAGGAAGGGAAGAATTAATGTCTCTGCCACTTTTATCAGACAAAGCCTAAGCCCACTCCCCCAACACACACACACACACACACACATACACACACACACACACACACACACACACACACGCCTCAGCAGAATTTTACTTATAATACTTTATTTGTCAGAACTGTACCATGGCTGTCTCTTGCTTCAAAGGAGGCTGGAAAAGCATTTCCAGACTCTTTTATTGGAGGCAACAAGAGAAAAGAAGGTTGGAATTGTCTGAGAAATCCAAAAAACAGCCGTGTCTTATAAGAGTGATTTTTATGCTTTAAAGCTATTTCTGTCTTTCTGGAAATAGATGCAGCAGCTACTTCTAAGAAATCTCTTTTTCGTACGTGTCCAGTGTGGCGCTCTGAGAGAGAGTGTGCTCGTTTGCTAAAGCTGCCATACCGAAGTGCCGTGAAATAAATGGCTTCCAGCAGATGTTTATTGTCTCCTGGTTCTAGAGGCTAGAAGTCAAAGATCCAAGTGTCAGCAGTGCCCTCGTCCCTCTGAAGGCACTAAGGAAGGATCTGTTCCAGGCCCCCCTCCCAGCTTCTGGTGGTTCCTTGGCTTGTGGCCACACAACTCCAGTCCTCACAAGATGTTCTTCCTATAGGCGTATCTGTCTCTGGAGCCAAATTTTCCCCCCTTTTTTTAAGGACACCAGTCATACGGGGTGAGGGCCAACCCTCATGAGCTCATCTTATTCATCTGCAAAGAAACTTACTTCCAAGTAAGGTCACATTCCCAGGCACCGGAGATGAGGACCTAAACGTCTTCTGAGGAGGGAGAGGAGTACAACTCAACCTACAACCCAGGATTTTTTCTGAATCATTCAGAGTATCTTAATAGCAATGATGACCATTAATATTTTTGAGCATGTACTATGTGCCCAAGGACTCATATAAATTTTCTCATTTAATGTGTTACCACCACATGAGATCACAACTGTCTTCATTTTTGTCTTACAGAAGATGAAACTGAAGCAAAGAAAATGCTGGATAACTCCCCCCAAACTCACATAATTAGCACATAATAGGGCCAGGTCTTAGCCCCACGTGGTAAGATCTCTGAGTCCTTCCACTTAACTATCATCTAGACTGGCTTCCCCCAACCATCTTCATCTCTGCTATTACAAGTTTCCTTTCATAAATGCCAAATAAGGGTAGACAAGTTCACTGCCAAATAAGGGTCGATAACTTGATTTCCTTAAAGCTTAAAAAAGTTCTGTGTTTTTTTTTCCTCAAAAGCTTTCTTTGCTGCCTTAAAAAACACTAATAAAAGACTTCATTCTGCACTGGGTGCAGCGGTTTCCTCCTATGCAAATGCAGAGCCATCTGCAAAGGATTTTATTTCATCATTCGTTGAACTTTACTTCGAAGATGAAGTCACACTTAGTGGGATGACGAAATGGAAGAATTCCCAGACGGAAACCAGATGACTGGTGTCAGAATCCAAATGTGCCACCTTTGAGGGCCAAACCGAGGCGGTGGATTCTCTGTCCTTGCTCATCACTCCTGTCCAGTCTTGGGGTGACGGTGGCTCTGCTCTGACAACCCCAGAGAAGAAGAGAAGGTTTGGGAAGCTTGATGAAATGGTTTTGTGGGTGGCCAGACAGTCCCGGACCAGGAAGTGCTGCTTCCATGCCGCTCTTCTGGCTTCTCCACCATCAGGAGCGTGGCCTCGGTGCGTATGAACTTGACAGTGAAAGGACTTCACAGCCATTGCTTTGGCTATGCAGCCCCATAACTGCGTCTTGCCATAAAATTGCCTAGCAGTCACTAAGAGCCATCAAGTGCTTTGCTGTCATCCTCCTTCTGTAACAGGACCACAAGTGGAAAAGATTGCATCCCCTTAAATAAAGGACTAAAGACTGAGAGGGAAATGTGGCTTTTTAAAGGCAGTCGCACGGTTTCTCAGTGCTTCCTGATCAGGGCCAGACACGGCAGGATGTGAGAGCAAAAAGAAAAGCATGTAACGCCTTATGTCTCTGTGGCCCCCGGAGATTCTGTGTGGTCGGCAGCAGGCAGCAGGATCTTCACGTTACAGCTACAGACACGGGCTCAGGGAGGGAAAGAAGTTGTCCAAGGCACACAGCGAGTCCCTAGCAGCTCTGGAGCTGGTACCCAAGTAGTTGGGCTCCAAATACCACGCACCTTCCATCAGAAGCTTCAGCCTTGCTGCTGAGAATTGTCCTAAAGGGCTTCTGAGCTGAGCTGACAGAATCAAAAAGGGAAAGACTTCTGCACAGAGGACCAAGGTGCCCAGGCTCCAGCCTCCAAGAGGAGTCTGTTTCGTTGGGGAGGTGAGGGAACTTGAAAGGACATCTCACGGCTGAATTTCTTCAGTTTTGTGTTTGTCCACATCATTCATTCTCTGAGCTGGCAAACCACTCTAAGGAACAGTTGCATCCCCATTTTTCTCTTCCTTATTCCCGAGGATAAAAGCTACACACTTACAGATCAGAAGAGAAGCAATAATTGTAGTAGCTGATGTTTAGTGAGCACTCAGGATGCTCAGGTTGAGGGCTTTGCTTGAATCACTGGTTGACGCCCCCTCCACATGCTTATTAGTAGTGGCTAGAAGAACTGTCCCCATTCAACAGATGAGGAGCCGAGTCTTGGAAAATCTCAGTACCTTGTTTAAGGTTGCACAGCTGAGAAGCAGCATGAACTAATCAAGAGGACCGTATTCCATGACTTGCTATCTTATTAATTCGAAGTGCGACCATGGACAAGCAGGTATCCTCGGAAAGCCTGTTTCCCAGCTGAACAATCACAGCATTTATGAGGTACTCACTCTGTGCAAGTCACAGGGCTTTGCCTCCGTCTTCTCATTTCATCCTCACCACAAACCTAACGAGGTTGTACTATTTTTAACCTCCATTCCTGGATGAGGAAACTGAGGCTGAGAGGTGTTAAGTAACTTGTCCAGGGTCACACAGCCAGGAGCTGCCAGAGTAGAGCATCTGGGCACGTTAACCATAATGCTCTGTGGCCAGGAGTAATCCCCAAGATCCTTTAATTCTAAACTGTTTTCAATTCATTATTTGAAACTTAGTGTACATTTTTCCTAGGAGTTCCTGTTGTGGCTCAGTGGGTGAAGAACCTGACATTGTGCCCATGAGGATGAGAGTTTGGTCCCTGGCCTTGCTCAGGGGGTTAAGGATCCGGCGTTGCCGTAAGCTGTGGTGTAGATCGCAGACGCAGCTCAAATCTGGTGGTGTGGGCTGGCGGGTGCAGCTCCAGTTCCACCCCAGCCTGAGAACGTCCATATGCCACAGGGGCAGCCGTAAAATGAAACGCAGTTAATTGACTTGTCTTCCCAAGCATTGCAGTTCTGTAGTGACGTCCTGCAACATTTCAGAGAGCATGCATTATCTTCATTTTATTCCCACTTCACAGATGCAGAAACTGAGGTGCTCATCAAATAACTTGCTTAAACTAAAACAGTCAGTGAAAGAGAGGAGTTTCTTCACAGGCGCACCAAATTCTGGTGCCCCCGTTAATGTAGGTTTTGTGGAGCTGACACTCAGAAACCGTGTTTACCTCTCTTGACTTTGACCTCATAAGAGCCAGGAAGTCGTGATCCCTAGCATCTTCTCCATGGGAGTTGAAGAAGGCAGTTTACTTGGTGGCTAACAGCAGATGCTCTGGAATCCTAGGAGGGCTGGACACCTCACTCTCCTGCTTAACAGCTGTCTGATTTTTGAGCAAGTTACTTAACCCCTCTGAGAGATTTTTGTCAGTCACCTCTAAGCTGGTAATAATAAATGCACCTACCTCCAAGAGCTGCTGCAAAGATTAAATTAGATGTTGGATGCCCAGCTTTCTGCACCCTGCTTTGTATAAAGTAATGCTCGATAGTTGCGTGGAGGGATTGGAGTAGACCCCATAGGGTCACCAGGCTAAGCCAGCCCAGAGTAAGACCCAGCTTTGCACAGGGCTTCTCCGGGCAGGCACCCTGCCTGTGGTTCTGACCACATGAACTGATCTTTTAGCAGCTTCTTCTCCTGCCCCTTGGGATGTCTTCAACCCCTTCTTCTGACCCACCGAGTGGGGCCTCTCGTTGTTTCATCAAAGGAAAAGGAAAAAGAGACAATTCAAGATTAACTTGAGCAATGGGACTGAGGTAGAAAGAATGTGTGTTCAGATCTGCTCAGAACTGGGTTCAAATTTGAATGTCATTTAATCTCCCGGAGCTCCAGATTATCACTCTAAAGTAAGGACAATCACGCCCACCTTGCAGAACGCTCGCTAGAGCTAAACAAGAGGATGGTTGTGAAGTGCCCTGACGTGTAATTAGAAAAGTGTTGTCATTTTCAGGATAGCCGACACGTTTACAGGGGGCTCATTCGTGGTGGCGCATTGGGAAGTGATTTGGGTTCTCCCGATATCCTTGGCTCATCTTAGCTGGCACTATTTTTATTCTGAACTTTTCCCACTCTGGCTGTTGCTGGTAGGAAAGAGTATAGGGGACTGGAATGTGACAGGCAGACCCCCTTTGAATAACATGTAGCTGTTTAGTTTTTACTGAGTAGAAGAAGATGGACCACCAGGAAACTCACTTGCCCATCAGGATATTCAAAAGCATTCAGCCCAGAGCTGGAGCCTCTGAGCCATCAGTGGGTTCACCTTTTTAAGAAATCAAAGGCTTTTTTCAGTTGTGGCCATTCGAGAAAGGGGCTTCATAGGCCAGTCGCTTAAAGCAGAGGATGGCTTGAAAGGGCTTCATGGCATTCTTGCCATTGGTTGTTGGTGTCGGTTGAATATTCAGGGACTCTCCTGTCGTTTTCTTCTTGATATTTTAGCCTTCCTCCCCATTCCCTCTCCATCTTCCCATCTTGTTCTTTCTCGTCTCTGTCTTCTTCCATACCCCTTGTTTGCTAGCTAGCCCTAACTCTCCCTCTGTTGGGTGATGGAAGATCTATCTTTATTTAGCTTAAACTTTCTCTTCTGCCATATGGTGACATTCACTGCCCACCAGCATCTTGGAATTTGTTGGAGCATTCCTAGGAGGTAGTACATGTTTAATGTTTTTAAAATTCTACTTACTATAGAAATGCAAGAATTACCAGTCTTTCTGTCTTTTCCTTTCTCCCTTTTCCTCTTCTGCTTCCAATATTCAGTCTGATTTCTTCTCTCTCTCTCGATTTATCCAGCTCACATAATTTGCCTTTTCATTTTGTGAATAGAGATAATTTGTGAATAGAAATTACTTCCAAATGTTTCAAAAATATTTTCCAAGCATTTGCTTTAACACGGTCTTAAGAGCTTCCCCCCACCCTTTCTTTTTCTTTTTTATTCCTTTTTTGTTTTTTTCATGAGGAAATAAGCATTTCCAGAGAAATAGAGCGTGGAGTTAAAAAGGATTAGATTGCCCTCTGTTCTTGGGTCTCTTTTATTGATGATAACTGGGTCTCTGATGGCTTGAGTAACTACATATATGGACGTGCTGACCCCCAGGAATTTCCATGTGCCAGAGGTATGGCTATAAAAAGAAAAAAAAAAAAAGAAAGAAAGAAAAGAAAAAAAGAAAGAAAGAAAGAAAGAAAGAAAGAGGAAGGATGGGAGGGAAGGAAGAAGAAGGAGAAGAGGGAGGGAGGATGGAAAGAAAGAGGGAGGGAGAGAGGGAGGAAAGAGAAAGGGACACACTGGAGCTAGTCTACCAGCTGAGAACTTTTTAAGTAGGAGAATCCCTACATAGGTATTTTAATTTTAAGGTTCATTCTCAAGTTTGAATTCTAGGGTACCTGCTGGGAGCTGACTTTGTCCTTGAGCCATTCATTCAGCAGACATTTACTGAATCCTTTCTTCTAAGTTCTGAGAACTTGGTGATGCAAAAATGGGTGACCAAGGTCCCTGTCTTTCAGTAGATGCCTGTTGCACACAGCAGGAAAGCAGATGTGTAAACCATCACTTCAGACAAGACTAGGGAGGCCGTAGCTGTGCTCCATGGGAAGTCACTAGGGGAGAAAGGACAGCTTTAGCTGAAGGTATCAGGGCGTACTTTAGTGTGGAGGTGATATCTGACTTCTAGCTGGAAGGATGCATAGGAGTTTGGTGGGAGACGAGGTGGGAGAGGAACTTTTGAGGAACTCAGGACACCAGGTCCAGTGATGCACGCCTGGGACATTGTGGTGTTTCAGGGAACCACATACGGTTGACCCTGCAGCCAACAGTGTCCAGGGAGCTGAGGGAGTAATGGGGTTGGGACTGGAGAGAAGCACCAAAGAGCCTCTCACGCCACACAGACTTCGTGTTTGGATCGGATTCTTCAGCGATGCCAAACCAGCTGGGAATTCTGAGAAGAGGGCACGGGACAGTCTGGCAGCCCTATGCGGGAGGAAATGAGTGGGTCAAGACTTCAGGCATTAAGACTTGAGGAGGCTGTTCCCAAAACCCAGAGAGCAGAGAAGGTGAACAGAACAAGGACGGAAGGAGAGCAGGCTAGAGGAGAGCGGATCTCAGAGACACCTGGAGGTTGAATAGCTGGGTTGGGTCATTGAATGAATCCCATGGGAAGAGGAGGGAGACACCAGACATGACTCCAGCAAATTGATCAGACTTGTGCCCTCTCCCAAGCAGAGAAACCTGGAGCCAGCCTCTGAAAACGGGGAAGCTAAGAGAAGTATTCCTCTTCCTGTAATTCACAATGGAAGCCCTGTCACTTAACGTGTGTTACATCAGTACACAATGGCTAGTCAGGACAGTGCTGGGGGCTCAAGGACAAAGAATATCCTTCCTCAATTATTTTCACAGGTGTGATTAAAAAAAAAGTTAGAAGATGGTAGTATTGGGTTTAGTAAACTTTCTGATATTGTCGCTGAATGATGTTTTAAGGATCATCGGTGTTAGGGAAAACAGAAGACTTAAAAAGCACCTACTTCTTTTCACTTGAAATGACATGTCTCCCCTTCCTAGTGACTTAATTGCCTAACAGTAAGGAACAGTTGAGGTACAGATAACCTGAGCTGGGCTGCTGAGAGGGGCATGGATTTCTGCTCCTGTGACAGTTGTATGCTGGCTTCTCTGAGGGTTAGGATACATACCGGGCTTCGGGGCTGGATTTAGGGTAGATTCGTGGGATGAGATTGCTAGGATTAACTCTCAGCGATAGATCTGGGAGATAATGTTGAGGATATAGCTAGGCTTACCGGTCAAGTTCGTTTAGGACTTCGCCCCACCCAAATACACACCCATCACTGAGTAGGGGCTACAAGATGATTCCCCGAGACATCTTTAATGGCTTTTTGGCGTCTCCCCATTCTCCAGAGATGAGTGAGAGAGGATTCTCAGAAATCCTTCTCTTTACAAGGCCAAGTCACAAACCCAGATTCTTAAAGGGAAGGTCTCAGAGTAGCTATTGCCTGGTTCCTGCTCCCCTTTCTTCTGCTGGAGGTTCATTTGTATGTCTTCTTTCTTTATTTTTATTTATTTATTCATTCATTCATTCATTCATTCATTCATTTTTGGCCTGCTCTGCTTCTACAAGACATACCAGTCACGATATGCTTGGCTCCACCTGGTTATCACGGTCGTGTTTATGGGGTTTTGACATCGTCATTCTGTTTTGCTTTCTTGGGCAAGAGCTGAATGCACCCTGAGAGCCCCCTTGATTTTTGGCAGCTCGGGGAGACAGATCCTGAAAACGGTTGCCGTTTACACCTGGGGGTGTGTCCTTCAGCGATCCGTGGTTGGGGAGGATGGGGCTTCCACCAGCCGGCTTCCCAAGCTGAGATGTTGGCTTTGGTGAACTTCAAAAGTTGCTAAGATACCGTGTGTTTGGACACCATCCAGGCTGTTTCCCTGCAGGCTCACAGCTTTGACGGAATAGTTCCTGTCCCTGATACTGTTAGATAGGTGACATGCCAAACCAAAGTTAGCACCGTTCGAAGGCATTTCTTTGCGGTTTCCTTGGTTCTCCTATTCATCTGCTGTGCTGGAAGAAAAAAGTCAAATCAAAAAAAAAAAAAGCTCTATTAAATAGACGTGCCAAGTAACGAGGGGGAAGAAAAAGTTTCTACAACTTTTATAAGCTCAGATTTGTCTCCCAAGCACATTTCTGTTCCTTTCCTCTATTTAAAAATTGATAACCTGGAAAATAAAGTCGAGAAAGGGTTGGAAACAGTTTGTGGCACAAAAGTGGCACCTACTGGTAAGCCTTGGCTGAAATTTGAAGTTTAGATTTGTGCATATGACCTTGACCAAAGTTACATCCTCCTCAGAAGGCTTCCTAATGATTTTCTATGTCTGGAAGGGCAAACCCTCTTTAGATGTATAAATATTAAAAAGCACTTCTTAGGCATGAGGGCACTGGTTTCAGGGCTACAGGATGACTTTTTCAGCTTGTAATTAAAAACATCTACTGGATAACTAACCAGCAGCACTGTTTGCTCAAGGGAGCAAATGATTTAAAATTGACTGGGTCGCTCACGAAAGGGGAGTGAGCTGTGGGTGACTGCTGCTCCCCTTGGTTCCCAGGAACATCTCCCCAGCTCCCCCGCCATCCTCCAGCTACTGGGCTCTTGACATCCATAGCTTTCCTTTGCTTCTGTCTTTGGGGTTTTGGCTTTATCCTGATGCTATTTATTTCGTGTTTTGACTTCTGTGTCTTTACTCTGTATTTGAATCTGGAGATCTAGTCCTTAAAGGAAGATCGTGGCTCCCTCATTTTTGGCATGTGCTTCAGGGTCAAAAGAGGTACCCCTACACCAATTGCCCTGAGCAGGCAAAACAATCCGTTTTGAAGGACTATAAACCTTTATCAAAAACCAAGTGTCTCTACATATTTGATTTTTTTTCCTTTTTTTGCTTTTTTAGAGCTGCACCTGCAACACATAGAAGTTCCCAGGCTAGGAGTCAGTGCAGCTGCCTGCCTTAACCCACTGAACAAGACCAGGAATTGAACCCTCATCCTCATGGATACTAGTCGGGTTCGAAACCAGCTGAGCCACAACAGGAATTCCCCATTTATTTATATTTTTTTCGGCTTATTTTCCATTATGGTTGATCACAGGGTATTGAACACAGTTCCCAGTGCTGTACAGTGGGAGCTTATTGTTTATCCATCTTATATATAATAGTCTGCCTCTGCTAGATTTCCTGTTTTTTTATTCATCATTGCGATACCGCATCACAAAGCAGGGAGCTCAGACAGCTCTAGTCTTAGGAGGAAGGGGAAATGGTCTTCTCTTAACATCCCCGGTAGAAGAAGCAGCCATTCCAAATGGCAGTGAGGAAGCAGGGTCTTCCAGCCTCGATGAAGACAGAGCACCGTCCACGGTTGCCAGGTCCTCCTTCACAGGCAAAAACAGGAGCATTTGCTCAAGGGCAAATTATTGTGTTTGTCTACATCTGCAAACAATTTAATTAAGCCTGCCTACGTGTCTGATGGCCCTGGATCTGCGGAAGAGTGTTCGGAAAGTCCAGCCACTCTCCAAACAACTGGAGCGTTGTGATTTTATTGTTTTTCCGACACCCTGTCCATCCGCCCTTGAGGCATTCCCTCCTCCTGGACCCCAGCCACGGCTGAGGCAGGCTCCCCGTCCCCGCCCGGGCAGGCCAGCCAGGGGAGCCGCGTCTTGCCAGAGCCAGCCCTGCTCCGTGAGTCAGCTGGCAGGGCGCCGGCGGCGGCGGTGGCGGGCCAGGTTGCCAGAAAGAGTCCTCTGGCAGCCGTGGCGCTCATCTTCCCATCACAGTCGGGCTTTGCTAGTCTGAGGCCTGGAAATCATCGCGGCTTACCCAGCTGGATGGGTGGAATGCTGCAGCTGTACCACCAGTCTGGCTTATTTTTTTTTTTTTTATTATTGAATTTTGAATATCCAGTTTCAAAGCAATTCAAATGAATTCGCCCAAGGCCTCGGATCAGCGTGGCTGCCGCTGCCGAGGACGCTCTCTGCAGTAGGGTTTCGAAGTTCCTGTTTCTAAACAAAGGCGAGATTACAGAAGCTTTCCTTGTCAGGACCCGCGCCTCTGAAGAACCCTCGCGACCCACGCTGTTAGGTGACGTGGTGACCGTGGCGCAAGCTGGCGTGCTAGTCCGGGTTCCCTCACTGTTCAGGCCCTGGTGGCCAAGCAGACTTCTTCCACGGATGACAGAAGGACAGGAGAACGGAGCAGCAAGGGGAGGTTAATAGGGTGCAGAAGGGTCCAGGATGTGGAGATGCACAGGCCTCGTTGCTCCCAGGGTGCAGGTTGGAGGGGACAAGAGGCACAAGGGGGTGGCATTAAGCAGGTAGAACAGGTGGGGGTGACCCCAAAGCACTGACCCCAGAGGGAGAAAACCATTCAGGACGTCGGGGACAGCTCTAAACTTGTTGTGTAACAGTCGCTCCCCCCTGCTCATCAAGAATGGGAATACAGGAGTGTCCGTCGTGGCGCAGTGGTTAACGAATCCAACCAAGAACCATGAGGTTGCGGGTTCGATCCCTGGCCTCGCTCAGTGGGTTAAGGATCCGGCATTGCCATGAGCTGTGGTGTAGGTTGCAGACGCGGCTCGGATCCTGCGTTGCTGTGGCTGTGGCGAAGGCCGGCAGCTACAGCTCCTGTTAGACCCCTAGCCTGGGAACCTCCATATGCCGTGGGTGCGGCCCTAGATAAGGCAAAAAGACAAAAAAAAATGGGAATACAGAGAGACACTATACCAGCCTTGGAGGGCTGACTCGATGCTGGGAGCCCTTTATCCCAGGGAAGCTTTCCATCTAATCCTGCTACACCCATGCCCTGAAGGCATTTATTTCAAGGACACAAAGCCGAACGTGACCCACGTGGTAGAAGGCTGGAGAGTGGAGGGAAAAAAAAACGGGCCTCCTGAGAAAAAGCTCAACACGGCAACTCAAGGCAGAGGGTGGTTAGACAAATCAAAATATAACCTGCTCTGATTTTCTTTCAGTGGCGGCCTTGGGACCATCCCAGACAGTGCCAAGCAGGCCTTGGCCCTCACCAAAAACGGCTTTTAAGAAGCCTCGGGACAAAACCAATTCAATAACTATTGATGTTCCCAATCTGTCAGCTCTTCTCCCCAGGGGTTAAAACATTCTCTTCAAGGCAAAGGGCAAGTCAGGATGCGGTGACTCTGAGAGCAGCACCAGACAGGCGGCTTCACAGGGTGACGGCACCTCTGCTGCCCCTCGGCTCTGCTCCCCAGCCCAGCGTGGCCAGGCCGTTAGCAGGATTTGACGCGTATTCGGGAGTATTTGTGGAATGAATGAGCTAACGAATGAGCAAACAAAGGCTGTCTCTGTCTTAGTTTCCCCCTACTGTGTAAGATGGGTTTTAGAGTCAGCAAGACTCCTAATCTGGCCCTTTGACTATTAGACAGCACTGGACAAACATCACCTCTAGGCTTCAGTTTCCCATCTGTAATGTGTGCTTGATGAAAGGACACACAGTATAAGGTGAGAGTAGATGAGAAAATGAACGGAAAGGGCCTGGCACCGTTTAGAAGGGGCAGCACTCAACTCCTTTTCCAGCAAATCAACTGAATAGATCACCACTCTTTTTGTACCTGGCACTTACATTCCTTTTGCATTGTTCTTTGGAGTCTGCCCTTAAAAGGGGAAAAGAAGGAGTTCCCGTTGTGACTCAGTAGAAATGAACTCGACTGGTATCCATGAGGATGTGGGTTCGATCCCGGGCCTTGCTCAGAAGGTTAAGGATCTGGCGTTGCGTTGAGCTGTGGTGTAGGTCACAGACGCAGCTGAGATCCCACATTGCTGTGGCTGTGGCAGGAACTTCCATATGCTGCAGGTGGGGCCCTAAAAAAGCAAAAAAAAAAAAAAAATATATATATATATATATATGTGTGTATATATATGTATAACTGAGTCACTTTTCTATACAGCAGAGATGGACACAACATTGTAAATTAACTGTACTTCAATAAAATTAAAAAAAAAAACCTAGGAAATGTCTCTATGTCTCTAAGACATATACATATGTGCAGGGGGAGAGAAATGGGTACACACACATATATACACAGATACATGTATCTTTACATGTATTTATGTACATATGTTTACATGGACCGTCTGACCTATGGAAGAAGATCCATGTAAGAGTGTGTCTTGTAACCTTGCAGCGCTCCACTCATTCTTCATAACAGGGCCCATCATACCCGGCGCCTGGGTCCAGGCTCTTTGTGGTGTGTATGGGAAGCACCTTGAGTCAGATTCCGGGAGAAATACGTCCCTTAACCTTCTGATTGTCGTCCTGTGCCACCCTCGGTACCGTACCTATAGAGAGGTAATTGGAGCGCCCGCTTGCAGGGACATTGTGAAGGGCCCACTCCATTGGCCTGCATTATGTATCACCGCCCACTCAAGGGCCAGCCGTGAAATTTAATTTGGAGTTTTACAGACACATTCTGAATCCGAAATCTCAATAATAACTTTCCCTTTGCTCAGCCTTTTAACTGTGAAATTCAGTTGGGGAGTTTCGGAGCAGCAGGTAATGTCACAGCACTCCGGAGGGATTTTGCCAGAATTCTACTAAAGTGCTTGCAAGTGTCATTTCCATATTTAACTAATTTCAGTTTTTAATTAGCTCCATGTGAAAAATGAGAGTTCACGCTGAGCTCCTCTGTCAGCACAGACGCTTGTTTCCTTTCTAGGATCTCAGGACAATTAAGAAAAAAATCGTTGATGCTACAGGAAGTGTGATCATGCATAGGACTCCCAGGCCCTCACATTGTTCAGTGACAGGGAGGAAGTGGCACTGCCAGACCTGCTCGCCAGACTGGGAAAGAGCAGTTGGAAAAGGGTGTCAGATGCAGATCTGCGGATCCCAGAATCTGAATGGTTTCTTAGCCACACAGAGTATCTTCTTGTCCCTGAATTCTCCAGGATGACCTGAAATCGTCTTTTGAAAGTCCACCGTATGAAGGAGGTAATTACAAAAGTGCCGTGCCTCTGGGGAAAGAGGTTTCTTTGATGTCATCTGTATGCCAAACGCTCACATCCAGGTACCTCACAGTTCATTCCGTTTTAGATTCTTAGGGCCCTTGGCGGGATAAAAGTAACTTCTTTATGATTAAGTTTCAGAATGCAGTACAGACATGGCATTGTGTTAATCCTACATTCAAAGTGTAAATTTACCACTTGGGACTAACATGCAAATGAAAAACTACCTACTCTTCAAAAAAAAAAAAAAAAGTATTGAGAGGTTCTGCTTTGCATAAACTGAAAAATATTTGATGTGATCAGGTTTCTGAAACAATTTCAAGGAAGCCAAACAAATGCGGGCCCTGCATCTCATTTGCATAGCATCCATGCTAATGGCAGTATTCGCTTAAAAGAGAAAATTCATTAAAAGTTTTGAAAATAATTAAACCGGAAATATGTTCGACACTTCTCTGGAGTGGCCATTCTTGGAAACTGGTCTGGTTGGAAAGTAGAGTTGTTCTTGTGGTTTGTTTTCCTCGTTTTCATATTGAGTCCTTGTTCACCGTTGACATTGGGCGTTAGCAAATGATGCCATCATGAGAACACCAGATACCTCCTGCGGACTATTTCAATTAGGTAACTCCAGTTGAAAATTGGAATCCGGAGTTCCCTTCGTGGCTCAGTGGTTAATGAACCCAACTAGGATCCGTGAGGATGTGGGTTCGATCCCTGGCCTCACTCAGTAGGTTAAGGATCTGACATGGCTGTGAGCGGTGGTGTAGGTCACAGAGGCGGCTCGGATCCCGCGTTGCTGTGCCGATGTAGGCTGGCAGCTGTAGCTCTGATTTGATCCCTAGCCTGGGAACCTCCATGTGACACGGGTACGGCCCTGAAAAAAGAAAAATGGTAAGAAAGAAAATTGGAATCCAAGTGGCAAAAGGAAGCCTCCGTTTTGGGGTCTGTGTGGCTTGATTGGGGAGCAGAGTGGAATGCAGTTAGCATTTTCTTCAGCGTTCTCTTGTCTACTGACTATGTAAGAGTTTCAAAGAGGGAACACAAGGGTGTGGATCACATAGGCTGCCTTTTTTGTCCTGAAGTCAGGGGTCTAGAGAAATTCCACCATTCGAGATCTGTCGGTATAAATCATATGCGAAAAGGTGGAGAGAAGTGTTTGAACACCAAGAGACCACCTCGAAGTTCTTTGAAATCACTGCCACAGTGAGTAGCGTTGACCAGGCACGAAGGCTTAATTAGCGCATGAGCCTTGGGGATGGAGTCTGGTCTCTCGTCTGAGCTCAGAGGGTGTAATTGTCCTGTTCCAGGGCTCGCTGGTGATGGGGGCGTGGATCGTGACCGGAGAGAAGCACAACTTCTGGTTTGGCGTGGCGCGTTCATTTGTCTGGAGGTGATCCTGGTCTGGGTCTTGTGTATGTCTTTGCCCTTCTCAGGGCGTGGTATCCCCTGGGCTTCACCTGGGTCTCCAGGGACCGTAGCTCCCTGTAGCTTGTCACCAGAAGCTTGTCCTTCTTGAGGAGGTTTGGCCCGCAGTTCCCTGGGAAGGTTGCGGTCTCCTCTAAAATGCAAAGAGCAGGAGTTCCCATTGTGGCTCAGCAGCTTAGGAACCCAACTAGTATCCATGAGGATGCAGGTTCGGTCCCTGGCCTCGCTCAGTGAGTTAAGGATCCGGCATTGCCACAAGCTGCAGCGTAGGTCTCAAGTGCAGCTGGGATCCAGCATTTCTGTGGTTGTGGCGCAGGCCTTTGCTGCAGCTCCGATTTGCCTCCTAGCCTGGGAACATCCATCTGCTGCATGTGTGGCCCTAAAAGAAAAAAAAAAATTTTTCAAGTACAGCGAAATTCCAAGAGCAGGCAGAATGGGTGTCCACCTAAACATGTCTCCACTGATGCGGGAATGAGCAGTTGGCAGTCACATAACAGGCAGTTCACGGAATTCTGGGAATTCTGGGAATAACACAGACTCTGAGTGAGTCACAGAGGGTGTGGAAGGCCACAGACTTGAGTCAGAGGGAGGGTGCTGGGAGAGACAGTACTTTTAAAGACTTTTATGTGAATCCTGGACCTGACATCGAAGGGTGAAAACCATGGTTTTGTCACAAAGCACTTTAATCTTCCTAGTCATCCCCTTATTTATTAATTTATAAAACAAGTACTTTCTCGTACAAGGTAAGAGAACAGGCTCCAGAATCCAGACTGCTCAGAATCAAAGCCCAGAGGTGTTTTTTGGGTTTGTTTTTTTCTTTGCCTTTTTGGCTGTGCCCACCGGCAGGTGGAAGTTCCCAGGGATTGAAGCCGCACCACAGCTAAAACCAGAACCCCAGCAGTGATGATACCAGATCCTTAACCCACTGAGCCATGAGGGAACTCCTCGGGACTTTTTTTTTTTTAATTTACTAGCTACATAAGCATAGGCAGGGTACTGAACGTCCTAGTGACTCAGTTTCCTTCCTGTAAAATGGGCACAGGGCCATCGTCTCCTAGGGGTTTGGGAGAGATTAAATGAGATAGTTCTTGACTCACCCTTAGCATAGTGCTCGGTGAAGGAAGGAGCTATAAAGAAGACTGTTTTTTACTGTGCCGGGTTCCAGATATATGGCAGTAAACCAGACACACCGAGTCCCCGCCCTTCTACGATACACAGCAGCAAACTCAGATAAAACCAGTGAAGACAAACCACTCAGCAACCATTCAGGGTCAAGTTCTTCCAAGTTCTGTGTGAACTAAGGATATCAAATTAGGAATATGGAATGGGAAAAGTAAACTCAACAAAAATGAACTCATCCACTGAAGCCACTTGTTAAAATGACAATCCGTCCTGTGGACAAAGCGGTCCCATGTGCAAACGTGCTGCAACATTTCCCAGAAAAACTGTAGAGAACCGAGTACCCCCACCCAATGAGACCTGGCTCCTGACCACTGTAGGAAACACAGGGCTGCACGGAAAGAACATTGAAGGTCAAGTCTGAGCTCATTGGCACTTCATTAAGGAGTCTGTTCTCAGTGTCCAGGGCTTTCCCAGAAAAAGAAATACAGCCCTGCCCTGACATCAGACACATTGCCCAGGGACCCCTAGGCCAGCTTTTTGTTTCACTCACACTGTCGGTTAATTTCCCCAGAATTTTTCATTGCTCCTGTGAACAGATGGGAGAGCACAGAAAAGGGTTTTCAGCTCAAAATCCTGCCTAGGCTGACTTTGCTCCGGACTGGCCAAGTGTAACCTAGATCCAAGCCCAGTACTTCACCCCATAGCTGGAGTTCTTTCTTGGATACTTACTACTGTAAAGCCACCCCTTGTCACCAGACTAAGAAAGTGTCATCTGAAGGAAAATCAAGTGGAACTGTTTGGTTTTCCTACATGAGGAAACATAATTGAACTTCAGCTTTGGGCTGCTCTGTCTTGTGTTAAATATTCTAAGAGAGAATAAGTCTCTACAAAAGTTGTGCTTGTTTCACTTTTGTTTCTGGTTTTATTGTTTTCCTCGGTCTGGAATGCTTCAGTAACAACTGTTCTCGCTGTCTGCGAAGTTCAGCACACAGGCACTAGAGCAGATTTATGCGGTAGTAAGAAGGCATCACCTATTACTTTGTGTAATAAACCCCCATTCCACAAGGAAGAGAAAAAATGGCTATGCCTTGACTGCAGAGTGAGTTTGGTAAATATTTACAGGAAGCAACACTGCTGGCAGAAATGGAACTCGCAGAGATCTCTAGGTTCCAGATTCTCCACTGAGACCAGAGAGGCACAGACCTTATTGATGGGTTGTTGTGAGCCTTCTAGAAGGGTGGGCTCTATCCCCCAGCCCAAGGGACGGGCTGGGACCAGCTAGGTGGCCTCGTGTTGACTCTCTCACCATCACACGTCTCTGGGAAGCTTTGCCAAGAGTGGCATCACAATTGGATCGTGGCTGAATTTCCTGAGACACTCCACGGAACCAGTATGGTTGATAAAAAGTGTAGTCCATATGCTTGACACGCCAGCCAGCCAGGCAGCTTTGACACTTTGTGGAAAATGCAGATGCTTGATACAGATCCTCATCTGGGCAGAGAGCCATCCCAGTGCAGCTGGGCGCCCCTGGGCACAGCTGGTGCTCTCTCTGCTGCACCGAGGACTCTGTACCTCTTCAGGGGTTTCGGCAAGCTGTGGTGGACACAGACCGCGGAGCCTGATTGGCTCACACCAGTTCCCTTGGTGACCGGGTGGCCGGCTTCGGTGTCAGATTCCAGTTAAGTCTGAGTTTCAGATAAATAAAGAATGCTTTTAGCAGAGTATTCCTCGCTACTGTGTGGGAAATTCAAATGTCACTAGCATCCTTTATATTCAGTTGCTCGGCGTGGCAATTTGAATTGGTGGCCAGGTCTGTATTCAACACCCACCTTTGTCTTGTCCTCAGGCCAGGCGCACAGTCTTATCTTATCCTCAAGGCCAAAAGGACAGACCCAGGGAAGGGCAGGTCACCCCAGTTGAGACAGAGGCCTTGTCTAGGGCGTCTCAAGGTGAAGCTGGACAAGTGAATCTCTCTTTTTTCTGGTGGCCCAGGAGGCTGGGAATGTAAGTCTGGCCTTTTCCCTTTTGGGGGGTGCTGCATGCAGAAGTTCCACAACCAGGAACTGAACCCGTGCCACAGCAATAACCAGAGCCACAGCAGCGATGCCACCAGGGAACTCCACGTCTCCAAGTTCTTTGTAGCCATGGTCCAGCCTTTGCGGAGAAAGCCCACGGACAGAGAATAAAGGCAGGGTTCTGCCGGCCGGCTCCCCCTTCGCTTCCACGAGCTTTCCTAACCACCTTCCCCAAATCGCGTATTCTGCTGAAGCCAGGTCAGGCTCAGCCCGCACAGCCCTCGGCTAAGGCGTAGCTATCATCTCAAACTCATGGGTTCAGCATCCTGGACTAAAGAAATAATTTACCCCGAGAACGCTTCCAGCCAGGTGTTTCCGGTCGGATGCCCCCGGCACAACCACCCCGGTGGATGGTCTGGCTTTGGGCGGCTCTGTGCCCAGTGTGTGTGTGTTGGGGGGGGAATGCAGTCATTCTGCCAAACAGGGCACAGATCCCCCAAGGCCACCTGCCCTCGGCTTGCATGTCCGTGGTGGGGGCTGACCCGAGAGCGGAGGGGAGACCCCTCCCTTCATGACATCTCAAAGCCAAAGTCACTCTCTGAAATAGCTTCTCTCTAAAAATATCTCCCCAGCCATAACTGGCCCAAGGCCCTAAATTTCCAGCCTCAGAATTGATATGTTTGTTTTTAACCAGTGATCTTCTCTAGAATAGAAAATGTGAAGTCGTTGCGGGGAGGGCTGTGCACAGACTCATGCGCTCCGTTACAGCAGACTTTTTAAAAATTCTATGGACGTGGCTGATAGTTTGGAAAGCAGAGTTCTGAGAGAGTTGGATGGGAGTCCAGGAAAGTTCCAGTGTGACGGGGAAGGATTCATTCAAGTGGCATAGCTGAGTCTGGAGGTGGCACTGGGTCTCCGATCTCTGGTCCTCCCCGGCAGGCAGATGCTGGGAGGAGAGGAGGCAGGCTGGGGAGGGACTTCGCCTGCTTCTCTGTTTCACTTTGGCTCGGGTCCATGTCTGCCGTTGTTTGCATCTTTCCACCCTGGCTTGAGACTCTCTCTTCCGTATTGCGTCTCGTGACATCCTGCCCCTGTGAGCGGAGACCAAGCACACCTGGCGGGAGGTGTCTGGGCTCCTCGCTACCCCGCCTTTGCAGAAATAGGCAAGAGGCGCTAGTTCGGGCTCTCCTTTATTAACTGCTGTCGGCCTCACTTCAGGCCGTGCCAGTGGCTCTCAAACCCGCGCCTTCATCAGAATCACGGAAAGGGCTTGTTCATCCCCAGTTGCCAGAGCCCCGCCCCTGCCTGAGTGTCTGATTTAACAGATCTAGAATGAAGCCCAGTCTTTTGCATTTCTAACAAGTACTCAGGTTGCTAATGCTGCTGGCCTGGGAGCCGCAGCCTGAAATCACTGGCCTGGGCAGGCAGCTGTTGGAGAGCAGCACTTCCTCCGTCACCAGTCTCCTCCAGAGCCTCACTCAGCACCAGGCGCAGAGCCGAAGGCGAGGAAATGCTCGTGAACTGAGCTTTCCCGCACTTACACACGCCTGATCGCAGGAGCGCGCTGAATTTGTAGCTATCGGGTTAAACGCAGAAAATATTGCTATCGAATATTTGTTTTAGGCAAAGACATCTTCCAAATATTAACACAGGAAGGGGCTTCGAGGTGGAACTCTGGGTGGAAAGAGGGAGGTGGGAGGGCTTGTCTTGAAGCGATACTTGCTTGGGAAACAAGCTGGTTTTACTTGGACTGTGTAGTTGTGGTAGCTTTGGAGAAGGGTGATGGAAGTCATTTAGAATCCCCTCGCCCAGCTCCCATCCCCACCCAGCTGCAGCTCCCGACCGCTGCTTAGTGCTGCCAGAGGACTCACACATGCGTGACATCCCTGAGTCAGGTCAGCCGATCTGACACTTCTCTTAAAAGCGTCTCTCCCAAAGGATGGCTTCAGAGTCAGTGCGCTAAGGTAGAAGCGAATGAGATCGGGGATCTGTGCTTCTCACGAATGTCGCACGGCCCCTCCGCGAAGGCATGTGACCCTTCTGGGCTGGGCGCTGTCACCTCTTCTGGAAAATGAGTCCAGAGGAGATGATCCCTGAGGATTTTCCCACATTGGATTCCGAGGCGTCACCTCCGAAGGCAGGCCGTCTCCAGTTTAGCAAGGACCATTTGCTTGCAATCTAATATTTGGAATCTGAAAAATACTTTGCTCCAAACGAAGTTATTTCTGGCCAGTCAGCACAATAACATTAACTCTGAGTCAAACTGAGCTCAGTGCTTTGCCTGCTTTATTTCATTTAATGTCACAATCCGCCCTGGCATGTAGGAAGCTTTAAGCTCCCATTTTACAGATGAGGAAACTGAGGGTCCAAGAAGTCAAAAAACAAAGCTTTCCCAAAGTCCCTCAGATACTAAGGGCCCAGGGGACCTGGATGTGAAGCCAAGTCTTCCTGGCTCCAGAGTTATTCAAACCACCATGTTCTACTGTCTCCACAAACGTATGTTTTATCCACAGTGCTCTGGACGGGTAGAATCTAGCCTTTAGACAGAAGGCAGCTTTCTTTTCTCCTCTTTTTTTTTTTCTTTCTCTTTTTAGGGCTGAACCCATGGCACATGGAAGCTTCTAGGCTACGGGTTGAATCAGAGCTGCAACTGCTGGCCTACACACACAACAGCCACGGCACCACGGGATCCGAGCCACATCTGTGACCTACACCACAGCTCACGGCAATGCCTGGTCCCCAGCCCACTGAGCGATGCATCCTCATGGATATTAGTTGGATTCGTTACTACAGAGCCATGACAGGAATTCTCTTCTTTTTTCTTTCTTTCTTTCATTCATTCATTTTTTTTTTTCTGACACTTTTGCTGTAAGAGGCAGAATGCTTTTTGTGTTCTGAGCCATAGTCCCCAAGTTCAAAGCCCAGCTCTATTACTAGTTGGGAAATAACCAAGTAACTTTATCTTTCTCCCCTAGAGTTTCTTCAGCTGTAAATGGATGTTATAATCATATTATCTGTCTCTGGAGCTGTTGTATTAAGTGATTAATATATTTAAGTTGAACCCTAGACTCTTACTGATATTTCTAACATATTCGATCTACAAAACATTTCACATCTAAATATTTAAAAGTTCTTAGAACGCTGTCTAGCACACAGTCACTGCTCATGACACCGCTAGACAGTAATAACAGTCTATTATTCTTGTTGAAAATTGCATTGAAAGTTTGCAATATCTGGCATACAGGAGGCGTGCCCTGATTGATGGTGAGTTTCTGAATTAAGCAAAGAACTGGGATGCCCAGGAGCACATCTGTGCTGGTCTGGGCTGTGGATATATGCCTGGGCAGAAGCGGGTGGTATGGATCAGCACTCTGGGGTTCTAGCAGATTCTAGACTCTCTTGACATCACCACGGCGTGAGGTGGGGAGGCTTGCAGTGGGAAGGACTGACCGCATGGATGCAGCCTCCCTGCAGCAGTCCTAGTTCTCTGGCCCTGAAGAAGTAGGGGAAACCCTCAAGGAGGAGGGAGTGGGAGGTCAGGTCTTGCAGTTTGCTCATGCTTTGCTGCTATCCCACTAAAAGTAATGAGAAAAGGCAGGCACGATCAGCCTTCCTTCCAGCCCATTCTTCTGCTGCTGGTGTTTTTTCTTTCTTAGTCCACTGTGGAGGGCAGGGGAAAACACCGAAATAACGGTGGGTCTTTGGGAACAGAAAGACAAATGTTCTGTTAGAGGCAATCCAACAGGGGAAAACATTTCCCCAAAGGTAGGAGGCAGACCCAGAGGTAGCCCTCGTGGTGGAGCTGGGTGCCGTGTGCGCAGACTTCTTTATTTGAGTAGTTCTGGGTTTCTTTTCATGTATCACAAAGCCTGATAACTGACACATCAAGCTTTTTTTTTTAACATATTATTTGGGGATGAGGCAAAACGGATGAAAGTTTTTAAGGGAGGGGTTGATTTTAAAATGTAGTAAGGAAATAATAACATGAGGGGAGGTCCGATTTAGGAAAAATCGTGAACGTGGTCCATGACGACTGAGGTTAGGGGAACACCAGCAGCAAGGTTGAGAAACATCTGCGCACCACTGGCTCTGGTCCTTAATAGCTCTGCGAGAGTGGGCAAGTTACAGAATCTCCCTAAGCCTCAGTTTTCTCATCTATAAGGTGGAAACAATAGTTGCTGCCTCAAAGTTGACTCTGACGGGGAGCTGTGTGTTCAAATGAGAAACATCTTAAAAGAAGGTGGTAATTGAGAGGCAGGTACAAAAATCAGAATTCACTAGATACTTTTTGTAGCTGTTGCCGTTATTATTCTGTAAGAGCGACAACACAGTAAGACCTCAGTTAAGTGCATTGTTTTAAACACAGGTTATCAAGCCATTCTTTTATTCAATAAATACCTTTTGGACACTAGTGGGTTGTCACCCTGATTGTGGGCGCAAATTGAAAAGAGGGTGTATAAAGACTCACTCTCCCCCCTCAAGGTGTTCATTGCTCAGCACCTAAGGGGGCAGTCATAGGAGAGGTTGAATGATCAGCAAATAAGTTATTACCATGTAAAGCCATAGATGCTTTGAGAAGTGTGGGCACAAAATATTCTGGGAGCAGAGAAGAGAAAATTGGCCTAAAATAACCCCATTAAAGCCACAAACGGTCTCGAACTGCTCTGTCCAATAGCCACAGGGGAACCTAATTTTTCACTGTATTTCATTGTAATTAATTTAAACACTGAAGGAATAGCAAGTATGTTTCTGTTTAACAGACTTTCATTGTTTGGGCAGGCCCACTTTTCCCTTTAGCTATTGAGAATTTAGCATCTGAATTGAGATAAGCTCTAAGTGTAAAAATACAAGCCGGATTTGTAAGACATAGTGAAAAATAATTTTTATGTTGATTACCTATTGAACTGATAATATTCTGGATAGAGTGGGTTGAAAGCATGTTACTGAATTTATTTTGACCTATTTAATGTGGTTACTAGAACATTTTAACTTACGTACATGGCACGTGTTATATTTCTCTTGGACCAGAAGCAGAATGCAAATGACATTTATATTAGAGAACTCTAAAAGTTCAGAGGAGGGACCTGACCCTGGTTACCTTGGATGATTCTTGCTGACAGATCTGGAGCGAAGTTTAGAGGATCTAAGGGTAGCAGTCAAAGGGCTGTGCCTGGGGCTACAGAAGGACAGTGGTGTCTCTGAGGTTTAGTCATAGCCATGGGAGCTTGATAGCGTTGTCGGATTTTACTTTAAAAAAAAAAAAATCTGGCAACCCTTGACCTTGGCCATGTAGTATAATGACAATGTCTCCTCATCATTTGTACAACAGGGATAACACTGTGTCTCCCACAGGAGTGTCCTACATTAAATTAAAAATTAGAAGTGCGCACTGTGGCTCAGCAGGTTAAGAATCTGACTAGTATCCATGAGGATGCCGGTTCGATCCCTGGCCTTGTTCAGTGGGTTAAGGATCCTGCATTGCCGCAAGTTGCAGTGTAGGCTGCAGATGCAGCTTGGATCCGGCATTGCTATGGCTGTGGTGGAGGCCGGCAGCTGCAACTCTGATTGAACTGCCAGCCTGGGAACTTTCATATGCCGCAAGTGTGGTCCTAAAAAGAAGAGAAAAAAGAAAGATCAAATGAAATCAGATTACACAGGGACGTAACATTTTAGAAATTTCAGCCTGTGAGACCTAAGTAATGGAAACAGGTGGGTGAACTTTTTAAATGTGTTCACCCTTCTTGAGGTCCAAACGTGCAAATCAGGGAGCGTCTCCTGGGCTGGGATTAGAGGAGACGCCACTCCCCACCTGGAGGTGAATCAAGTTACACCTGGACTGGAATCTTCCATCACATTAAGGAGGTGTGGATGGGGGGGAAGCACCAGCCGAAGGGAGGACGGAGGTTAATTATGAACCATGTTGAATGGCTTTTTTGCTGTCATCGCATTGCTTTGTATCAGACAAAAATGCCACAGCAGTTACAACGCTGCTACCTGTGGAGAGAAATGTGTACCTTCAGTGGAAAAGAAATGTGTGGGATTTCAATGTCACATGAAACCACTGAAATTAGCTCTACTAATCGTCAAAAACTCAGAATAAGCCCAGTTTTGTCATTTATCCAATTGCAGATGAAAATGCAGTTCTTTTTTGATGGCTACAGGTGGCTTGCCTTCCAAAAAGAAAGCAGCCTTTTTTTTTTTCTGCCAGATTAGTGAGAATTTCTCCCAGTAAAAAAGCTGACCATGTTGATATTCAGCCTGGTAGAGAGCCAAGAGTACCATATTTCTGGAATTTCACTTCCCATGCTATGATCAGGCCCTGGGAGAGAGAAACTAATATTTTTTTAACACATTGTTTCTTTCCGTCTGAATCAAGTTGAAAATGTTTCAGGTTAGGCATGTGAAATCCACTTAACTAAAAACCGTTTAAGAGAAAGATCAAGCCCAGTTTGCTCATATGAGATTTTTTATTCCTGAGTTAAAAAAAAAAAAAAATCCTTGAACAAACCATGTCAAAAATTAAAAATTGAAAAGAACACTGGCAGCCTCCCCATGTGCCTAATTTGGCTTTGCTGCACAAATGACCAAATTGAAATGAGAATTACATACCGTATTTGCGCAACATCCTTATTTCTCCAACTAATTTCTCACTCCTGAAAAATTACCAAGTTCACATGCAGGAAGGAACATATCTGTATTGACCACAGCATCCTCAGATCGGGTAGAAATAGAAAAATGGAGATTTTAGATTCTAGGTAGGGATGAACTTCTGCAGTGGAAATAATCGGTCACAGAAACCCTGATCTAATGAATTTAGGATCAGAAAAAACTATTATTTCCCTTTTGTTGACTAATTTATTAACAGGTTATTTTTGTCCGTTTTCCTACACTGGCAATAATAGTCATAAAAATCTTAGACAAGTGAGAGAAAGCTTTCCTGCAGTGCCTTTATTGCCTCTTATTTAAGGCATTGCATTTACCCATAGGCTTTTCTGTTTTGAAGGAAGTGGCAGAGACAGTAGAGAGGACACCAGTTAAAGAGTCAAGAGATCAAGGTTCGGATCCTGGCTCAGCCAGTCATTGGTTGTCATGAGCACCAGCAAAGATCTGGAGCAGATGAGCTTTGAACCCATCTTGATTGTGGCTTTGCCATTCTGATGGGATACAGAAAGGAAACCACAAAGGTGTCAGTGATGGGGCTAATGGGCGAAGAATATCTAGATGAATATACATCCCCCTTCTTCAGTGGTACTGAGGTTGAGCTGACAGTTGTCCTGCTGTGAGCTGGGTGGGGCAGGACTCAAGGCCATAGATGTATAGACATCATGGGGCCCAAGTTCAAATCACACTTTTCCCACTTACCAGCTGCATGTTACTTTAGCTCCTGAGCCTCAGTTTCCTCATCTGCAAAATGGGAGGATAATATACACCCTCCATAAAATCAATGCCTGGAGCACAGTAAGGGCCTCATGAAAGTTAGTCATGATCACAGTTGTTGTAATCACAAAATGACCAAGACCCGACCAGAAGTGAGACACTTTTTTGAGTGCCTCCTGTATTTTTGATACTCCCAAATTCCTGCTTTATACTGACAACACCCTACAAGGTTGGTTTGATCACCTCTCTCCCCGTAGAGGTAAATGGCTGAGAGTGTGTGCTTGAATCCACAAGCCACTGCCCCAGCCACAAGCCCTGTCAGTTTGGGCAAAGTTCCCAACACCTCTCTGCCTCAGTTTTTTCATCTATAAAATGGGAGCGATAACAGTACCCACCTTTGGGTTTATCCTAAAGAGTAAATAATATACAATGAGTGCTCAGGAGAGAGTTGGCCACTGAGTCAGTACTTTATAAAAATGTTAGCTTCTATTGTGGCTCAGGAAAGCGAAGCTCAGAAGGGTGGAGTCATAGGCACGAGGTCATCAGCTTCTGAGTAGGAGTGGGGGGCTTCGAACCCTGATGGGAATGACTCTCCCAGGGACCGAGAATAGGGAGATGGTTCCTCCTTTACTCTGTTCCTAAAGTCCCTGCCCCCACCCCGGCTTGGATGCCAGAGCCAGGCTGCCTGGCTGTGGGCTCTGGGGTTCAATCAGAAGGCTCACTGGGAGCTGCTGGCTGGGGGCCGCCCAGGACTCGGGAAGGGGAGCGAGTTCAGACCCTCCTTCCCTCTTTTGCTGCCGCCGAGGGAATGGAGTATGGCTCTTGCCTAATGGCCACCCCTTCCCACTCGCTCTTGCAGAAGGCTGTTTGTCACGAGAGAGCTCTCCCTCTTTGTTCCAGTACCCACTGCACATCTACCGATCGATGTGACATCTTATCCTCTAAAACATTCATAATGTCTGCTTCCTAGGATTCCGGTGGCCGCATGCCACACGCAGCCTGTGTCGTCTTCCCTTTGTAGTTGGTGGTCTCGTGGACCAGCTCCCTCTTTAACAGAACTGCCGGTTGCTATTCTTTAAAGAAAGACAAATATTGTTTGGGTTGTCAACACTGAATGACGAGCTTCGGGGGGTGGGGGAGGAAAGATGCGTTTAGGAGCGTGTGTACAGATTGTGGGAATGTATTTTGCTATCACAAAAGCTCTTAAAATCCAAGACCCTGATTTATTTGCAGAATGAAACCTACCGATATTACCATTCTCTAAAGGTGTTTTGATCACGTGGGTCCTTTCTTGGAGAAAGAAAGGCTTTTATTTTAGTTCTTTCCTGGGAAAAATAGCAGCAGGAACAGAGTAGTCTGGGGTGGGAAATGACGCTCTGTACGATGAATGGCTCCAGGTGTGTATTTTTCGGCCCGAGGATGAGCTGACTCGGTGGACAGTGGGGTGCCCGGCCAGCATTGCCCATCCTCCGGTGTGCGTTCCCGGAGTCTCTGCCCCAGAAACAGAAAGTGTCTGTGAGCGCGTTTGTCTGTCTCACGTATCGATCTGCCTGGTGATGCTGGGAGCTAGGGGGCCTTGTTAGAGGTCACCTGAGCACATCAGACGCCACACACCCACAGTGTCAACAGTTGCCACCTGCAGTGCGCCCGCCACAACAGCACGTGCAAGGGGATGACACCAGCTTGGGGGCCGCATGTACCCTGAAACAGCAAGGAGCCCCATTTGTTGCCTCCAAACCCAGGAATTGATTAATCTCATACCACTTCCCACTCGCTGTCCCATCCTGAGCCTGTCACAAGAATAGATTAATGTGCTGGGCCTCCGTGTGGATTCTTCTTGTCTTGAGAACACACTGCTCTCTGGTCCCAGAGCTGCCTCGTGCACCTGTCACCTTGTCCTCGTGGCAGATATGCAAGAGAGTACAGAAAGCCTTCCCGCTTTGGGGAGAGACTGGAATTAGAAAGGCTCAGACAAAATTCCTGCTGAGGACCATTTTAGCACCATGGCAGGAAGATGTGAGAGTGCAGGTAGGGGGTAAAAGCAGGTGCATTTCTCCCAGGCCCCTCTCGTTCCCCACGGTCCTGGCCAGGACTCTAGTGGCTCATCCATGACTCATCCTGCCTCTTGTGTATAATTTTGGGCCATGGCTTTGTAACCGTTTTGAAAGCTGCAGGCCAGAAGTTGGATGCAGGCGAGTAAGTTTTCACAGCATCCTTGGGAGATAGGTACTCAAATCCCATTACTAGTAAAGGGATTTGTGGGCGTAACTTCCCTGCGGTGCTTTGAAAATTCATTCCATTCAGTGTACTGCAATACAGTGGGGTGAAAATAAAAGAAATCACTTCACCAAGGCGGTTGGAAAGGGATTTTTTTTTTAACTCCTTAAAGATTTAAATTTTTTAAACTCCTTGAAGACTTAAGGCATTTCCGGGAATGTTATCCTTCAAGGTTTTGTTTGCATCTCCTCTTTGAGGCAGAAGGTCATTTTGACTGTCCCCTCCCTCTGTCCCCGCCCCTTTAAGGAAGATCGCTGTACTCAACTGCATCCCTGATGGATGAGAAGACGCAAACTTGCCAGAGAGAAAGTCACCAAACATATTGATCGTTAGCCAGCCGGACTATAAATTGAAGTTGCCAGATTTTTTTTTTCTCTATTGACAATGGTGATTCCTTTAAGTTAAATAGCAAACCAGTGGTTATATTTATAGAGGACTAATGACTGCTTACAAAGGGAGGCTCGTCTGTTCCCGAGTGAGCCTTGACAATACTTGGGAAGCACTTCTGTAGCCCACCTGCCTTGTTCAGCCTTGGCTAAGTCGCGGTTCTTTTAAAAAACTGGCAGGAGATTGGACATAGTTCCCTGGGCTGTACAGTAGTGATGCCGCGAGCCACAGGAAGTCCTCCTTTGCTGTGCAGTAGAACTTCATTGCTTATCCATCCTAAATGTAATACCTTTTTTTTTTTTAATGCACAACTTAAGAGAAAAAGGAAAAGAACTGGCAGGGCCTTTGTGGCCACCAGTGAGGACTTGGGGTGAGCCACTAGCCCGAGAGCGCGGTGGTTGATTCTGCAGGTACACAGGGTCTAGGTCTGAATCCCAGATTTTCCCAGGTACTGGCTGTGTGGTCTTGGGCCAAGTCATTTAAGCTCCGTGGGCTTCAATTTCCTTATCTAGAAAATGTATATATTACCATCACAGCAGGTGAGAATGAAAATAAAGAAGTTCTCATCCTCTTTAGAGTCCCCCAGTGTCGTCTCATCTCACCCAAATACAAGGCAGGAACCCTTAAGGGCGCCTGCTCCCCACCAGCGGCCTCCCTCAGCACCGCACACTCTCCCTCACTCAAACCTGGAATGTTCTTCCCCAGACATCAGCACGGATTGCTTCCTTACCTTCTTCGGGCTTTGGCTCAAATGTTACCTGTCATAGACGTCATCTTTGATCAGTCTGCATTAAACAGAAAAACTTGCAGTTCCTCAGCCCCCGCGCCCTGGCATTCCCTAGCCCTGTGGTCTGCTTTTCACTTATGGGTTCAGTTTCTGTGTTTACCACCAGAACGGAAGTTCACGAGAACACAGAACTTGTCTTATTAACTGCTTTATTCGTGGTGCGTAGGGCGCACCTAACACCCTGTAGGTGCTCGTGGATATCTGCTGAATGATAAATGATAAATAAATGGTGCAATAATGTCATTAGCCCAGTGCCTAGCAGAGTGACACAATGAATGCCATCTCCCCGTCATAGAATAGGCTCTTTTACGTGCATTAATTTTCACTACTGCTTGCAAGAGTGCCCTTGCAGATTGCCTGTGCAAGTTCAGGGTTGGCACTGGTGCCTGTGAGCTCTGATTATTCCACCGTGGCTGTTTCTCTCCTCTGGTGCGGGCCCTTTCAGAACTGGCTACGTTTCCCACAAGACCTCTGGCATTGTTGACCGAAACAGGGGTGGGAAGAGCCAGCCCTGACCCTTCCCACAATCCTGCTTGGTCTCTGAAGGAGCTTTGCTGTCATCTCTAAGGCCCTTGTGAATCTGATCGCAGGCTGAGCCACAAGACCCCGCCAGCTTGACTCCCTCCTCCGCTCCCTAAGCTCTGCTTGGCCTGAAGCTTTCCATTTTCAAAGGGAAAGCCCAATCTCTTCCTCCGGTTACGTATCGACAAGCCTGATCTTTAAAGATACCCCTGTTCCTGGGGGCCTGCTCAGCAAACACAGATCACCCGTGGCCCCCGTGTTTGCCCTCTTTGACAAGCAGGGGCTGAGCAGCTCTCTGGGAAGCGATGCTGACATATTGATTGGCCCTCTTGTCAAGTTGATCCTCTGCCAGCCGGCGAACATGGAAGGTTCTAAGTGGCACCCAGCAGGGCCCACGTATACCCTAATTACTATTTCAGACAGTCCCTGTTCCAAGCCGCCACTTTGCAAGGGCTATAAGCGCCCGTCCTGAAGATTGCTGGGGAATTCTATTACCTGCAACCAACCCCTCTCCCTTCCCTGGCTTTGGTTCCCCCTGAGTGTTTCTATCCGAGCCCCTCTGGCGCAAAAACAACCAACTTCAGTACGAAGCTATCACCCTGGATATTCCTGTTGTGGCATAGGGGAAACAAGCCCAACTAGACCCATGAGGATGCAGGTTCCATCCCTGACCTCAATTGGTAGGTTAAGGATCTGGCATTACATTGAGCTGTAGTGCAGGACACAGACGCGGCTCAGATCCCGTGTTGCTGTGTGTCTGGGATAGGTCAGTGGCTACAGCTCCAATTCTACCCCTAGCCTGGGAACTTCCCTATGCCACAGGTGCGACCCTAAAAACAAAAGAAAGGAAACTATCACCCTAATTCCAGGTAGGTCTGCTTATTATTCTACTGAAGTCTGGGATCTGTGTGTGGTCTGTCCATCCTGCCCTGGTTCATTCTTAATCCTCAATGAACGTTTCCTTCAATTAGCCAGAGGGATATTATCTGAGTGTGCCTGTGTATTGTGTTTTTGTTTTGTTTTGTTTTTTTAGGGCCACACCTGCAGCATATGGAAGTTCCCAGGCTAGGGGTCAAATCAGAGCCGGAACTGCCAGCCTACGCTACAGCCACAGCAACGTGGATCTGAGCCGCATCAGTGCCTACACCATAGCTCATAGCAACACCGGATCCTTAACCCTCTGAGCGGGGCTGGGGATGGACCTGTATCCTCATGGACCATAGTCGGGTTCGTTACCACTGAGCCACAACAGGAACTCCTGTGTATTGTGTTTTCAGTGGCTGGTTTCCCAGCTGCCACCTGGACCATGTGAACTTGCACTTGGAGCCTCTCCCCCCGTTCCGTCCCTTCTGACCCCTGGAGCCCCGTTGTTCCAGCCAAGAGGGTCTAACTGGAGCAGAGCCTGTCATATCATGATAAATGGTGTGTTTTCACTGTTGGTAGTGGGTGAGTAACAGTAGGGAGAGGGTCTCCCAAACTCATTTCACTTCTGGCCCTCACATTGTCTGAACAGGACCTTTGGGGATGAGCTTCTGGAACACTTGTGGGACTTGGGAGAGGGGACCACCCCTCTGCATCCTGATGTCTTGGGGGAAAATTGATGAGGCCTGTGTTCACCCTAAATCTTGAGATGAAAAAGCAATAACTCTGGCTGCTCTGAGGCATCTCAGCTTTTTAAGCTTGATTCTGAGAGGAGATCACGATTAGAGATATGTTTAAACAATTGGAGATAACATTTAAAGAGCTGTATGTTTTTCTTGTTCATAGAGACAAATAAAGTGACCCTAAATGTGTGCTAAAACTCTTCCTGGCTGGGTTTTAGAAAGGATTCTGACCCCATAAGCAAATAACTTTAATGAATGCACAGACACTTAGTATATAAAAGTAGATTTTCTCACTTGGACATATACTTGAATGTATCGGTCAGGAGCAGCTCTAGCATGCTGCTGTAACAAAGAGCTCCAGACGCTCAGTGGCTTACAACAGTAACAGCTCCTTTCTCCACTCATTCTGTATTTGTCACTGATCAGCCGTGGCTCTGGGCCACGCTGTCTTCACTCCAGACCCAGGCTGATCGTATGGCAGAGGGAAAAAAGCATGTAGCCTGTGTGGTGCATTCAACAAAATGAGGAACTGTCACCCCCCTCAGGAAAGGGGCTCTGACTACAGAAAGTGGTCATTCGTCAACCACAGGGAGATTATTGTGAGTTGCAAATATGAGGCCAGGTTTGCCAAGATCCTATTGCAAACCGGCATTTGTAACTGTGAAATATGAAGCAGCCAACCACCTCCCACTATAATCCTCCTCAGATTCCAAAATCTCCTGTGACCCAGCTTCACAGCCAACAGCTTCCTCATCTGTGAAATGGGCATGATGACAGCAGCTGTCTCCAGTGTAAGCTGTGAGCCTTAAGATAATATGTCTAGAATGTCTACAGAAGTCCAGTGCTGGCCGTAGAGAGGTTCAAGGACTAGCATCAGGTATAATATCCTAATATCAAATAGCTTCTCTTTGTGGACCTGTCCATATTGTTGCCAGCCCAATTTCACTCCATCCTCCACACTTCTGTATTATGTATTTTTTTTATTTTTATTTACTTATTTATTTATTTGACTGCACCCAAGGCATGGGGAAGCTCCCGGGCCCAGGGGTCAGTCCCTCACCACAGTTGCAACCTGCACCACAGCTGCAGCAACACCAGATCCTTAACCCGCTGCACCACACGGGAACTTCCTATATTTTTTTTTATAGGAGTATTATGTCCTCCAGTCCACGCCCTGAAATCTACTCCCGTGTGCCATTACCAGTTCTCACAAACACTTGTGGAGCACTTTCTATAGTCAAGACCTTCTGCTAAATCTTCAGGGGGTGTCAGATGCTTACTTCCCTCTGGCCACAAGCAGCCCTTATCCTGTCTGTAAAGGGAAACCCTTACAAAAGGTACTGGGAGGCACTGACTGAAAGACTGATTGTTCAGCCCCCTCCATCAAGCGAATCAGAAGCAGAATAAAAAACAGAGTTCTCATTAGTCAGGAAACTCATTTACTTCAAGGCTCCCCTGGGTCTTTCTCCTAAGGACACTTTAGTCCATCCCCACCGGCCAGAAAGATATTCTCATTTTCCTACTCAAGTAAGAGAGAAGGAACGGCTGACCAAGAAAAAAAAGTGCAAACAAAAGCCTATTTCGGACTCCCTACTGCCACCCGCCCCACACCAAAAAATAAAAATAAAAAAAAAAAGAAGGTGGTTATACCCCCAATAGAGTTCTCACTTACTTACTTAACGTTCGATTCACCAGCAGAAAATATGCCCAAACTTGAGTTTCGTTTTGCAGCTTGACTTGCATCGCTTCTGCTGGGAGGGGCAGAGCTGACGCTGCACACAGATCTGGCTTTTCCCCTCCCATCCCCATCTCACTTTCTTATTTTTCTTTTCACTTCCGGGAGTTGTCGGAGAAGTTGCATGGATGCTCTAACCCGAACCCTTCTCGCGCCATCTGTGGATTTTCGGTTTTCAGAATATTTTCTTAAATGAAAAGACGCTATGGAACCCAAGCCAAAAAGCAAGGGGTGCAGGCATCTTTGCCAACAGAGGCCGCAGTTTCAAGGGTGCCCTCTGTACCTACAGTAAGACTAGGGTGGTGCTTGCTTGATGCGCTCCCAGTGCTGAATGTTCTCTACCTTGGCACGACACGATTGAGCACTAGGAGAGGGGAGTTTTCATAAGCATGGGGCCATGTGGAGGCTGTCCTCTTAGCTGGCTGGACCCACTGCTTCCTTCTCTAGTTGTGAAGATCAAAGCTTTGTTAAGCCTGGGCCCCCACTGTGTCTGCAACGTCTGTCTGTGTGTCTCTCAACCCACAGAGACCGTCCTGGAAAGAACCGCATCTCTAGTGCAGCCGAGAGCTGGCTCCAGGCAAGCCCCGATAACCCAGTAGTAACTTAAAAAAAAAAAAAAAATTTAAAAATAGCTAATTCCTTGGCTCCCGTCACCTGGTAATTACAAATCAGAAACTATCGTCATCTTGAAGCTGCCACGATTAGTTCTCATTTCCTGACCTCTGTACAGTGAAAATATGTCATTATTTGAGGCAGTAGAATCCCCATCTCTTCAAGTAAGTGACCTACATAGAACGAATAAACTGCAGGAGAAAATTAGGTGTTACCTTGATGGAAAGCGTATGGTAAATGTCACTTATTCCTATTAGCATGTATCAGCTCGAAGAGTTGCAGCAGTGGGCCTTGCGTTTCAGAGCGATACAGAGAAAGAAAACCCGGTTCCAAGGTGGGGACGTGTGTAAGAAAAAAGTACACTCGAGGGGACCCCTTGCCACTTTCATCCGCAGCCATCAATCCGAGCTGTAAGGTTTGCAGATAGGTTTTTAACCTTAATAGAACACAGCCTGACTTTAAGTGGCGGTAAGCACACAGAATTAATTGCTGCGTGAACCATTTTCTAAGCATTGTTAATTGCGTTTCCTGTGGTTAATTGTTTCTCCCATACCCGCATCATATACAGAACCTTTCCCCATCAACAGCCCCTACCGTCCTGCGGCGCTGGAAACACACATAGCAACCACATCAACCTATGTCCGGTTGAAATGCCAGACAGACACGGGTTGGGTATTGTCTGGATGAGAAATATGCAGGGGAAGGAACTCTTTTATTTTTTCACAAATGAAGCATTTCTTAGATACGGGCTTTGAGAGAATGCAGATGGGTGGGATTTGCCTTTCAGTCCACGCAGCAAAAAAAAAAAAACAGCTCACCAAGAGCCACCAGACATGGGGGACATTGCGTTTGCTCAGCTAATTGGGACGTGGGGAGCTGTCACCGACAGAGTCACGGAAAGGACCGCAAGTTTGCGTCTGGAGGTGTGAGGCATGCAAGGAAGTAAAGCCAGACTTTGGCAGGCAGGCGTGCTTGTTTGCTTAGCAGAGAGGAGGCAGTGCTTTAGAACTTTCTGTCTCATCTGGCACTGTGGGGAAGGGTGGGGACGGCGGGCGGGTGGGAGAGAGAAGAAGTCATTGTACAGATTCCAGAAAAGGGCTCCGTTCCACTGCTACCTCCAAGCGTTTTCCACCAGGGATCCACTTATCAGGAAGAGGGCTGGAAGGGAAAAAGAATTTTCAAGTCTGAAACAGGGAGGTGGAGCTTACCCGAGGCCAACCGAACTGCAGATGGTGGGCACTGCGCTGGCATTTCAGTGCAGGTGCGCTCTCGCCTGAACCAGACCAGCAGGCTGGTCCCCTTTGAATAGCCTGGATTTGAAGTGGATTTACCTTGTGAGCAGTTTGGGGAAGACTGTCCTTGTCGGTGTCCCTGAGCCACCAGTCTATACACGGCTATGTCCAGAGCTGGGAAAGGCTGGGCGTGATGGAAAGCAACCCTCACGGTGATGGCACTTGCCTCTTCGTGGTGGCGACCTGTGGAAGGGGAAGGTCCGGGCTGTTTTCTCCTCCCTCCTCCGCCCACCACCGGGGATCCCGTCCCCGCCCCAAGAGGCCGTGAACTGCAGCTCTGGGAGAGGAGACCCAACCACCTAGATCTACTTGCTTTCTATTTAGCGAATCCCTGCAGCCTGGGGCAAGCCATTTTTGAACTGCAGCTTCCTTAAAAGGCAGTGGCTTGGAAAAGGCACCTGGCCCTCCCCCTTGACATTTGCATTGCTGAATTATCTATTCATGTTTTCATTACTTTGTCTCTCCTGCAGCAATGCATCTGCTCGGACTCAATTGGCAACTCCAGCCGGCAGATGGACACACCTTTAACAATGGGATAAGGACCGGCTTGCCAGGAAACGATGATGTGGCAACAATGCCATCTGGAGGCAAAGGTGAGGTTACAGCTCCTGCTTTTGCCCTCTTCAGGTCACAGGAAAATTCCAAGCTCCCGCCAACTGGATCAGGTTTTCTAATCCCATTCTTGGAAGGTACACACAAAGGAGAAAAAGAGGGGGGGAAAGCAATGCCTTTCCTAGGTGCCCCAGTTCCAAGCTTTCTGCTTTTCCTGTCTCTGAGCTGCATTTGGCTGGGGCCCCTGGGAGCTGGCAAGGTGCCCACTCAGAGCTATGTGCATACCTACACTCTCTGCAGCGACTGGCATGGTCTGGAGTGACATGAAAGCATCTCAGGGCCTGGGCAGAAGCAGCAGCAACAGCAGCAGCTGGGAAAAAAAAAAAGAAGTCCTGCCTGATGGGGAAAGCCGAGAGCAGCAGGCGGCACCTGCCACTAGACTAGAGCCCTCTCCAGAAAGGAAAGATGCAGGCGCCCCACCCCCACCCCCCAGGAAGCTCCGCCAGGCAAGGCATGAAAGAGAAAGACCAGGAGCTGTTCCGCTTCGGGAAGAAGAGAAAGGAGTTTTGACAACTTGGGAACAAAGCTTCTCTTGGCAGAACAGTGCAGGGGACAATAAAAAATGTTTATTGAAGCTATCAGTACTTTCCGCAGGAAAAAATAAAAACGAGGTGCTAATAAGGTGCTAAAAAGGAGGAAGAAAAACAGAACCATGGGCAAGTGGGGACAGGGCATTTAAAAGACAACGACAACCAGTGGCACCGTTGAGTGGGCTGGTATGGGGAGCGGAGGGGTATGCTTGATTCAGGATGGAAATCAGGGACGGGAGAGATGATTAGGAAAGGTTGCTACGAATAGAATTTTTCACTCTGCCTCTTGGCACACTGGCAGTTCACCCCCCGTTGCTTAAAATACCCCACAGGGATCTTTCCATGATAGAAAGAGAAACATTTATTAAGCACCTGTTGCGTGCCAGGCTTAATATTGTGTACCTTCAGTAACTGTAAAGGGAGAAAAATTATCTCGGAGAAACTCAGGCTCCGGATGTTTTAGAAACTAACCCCAAATCAAACAAGTAGGCAGGTACAAATTTGAACTCCGATCCGTGCCTTGTGCGTCTTCGGGCAAGCCGTTGGGGTTTTCCTGGATCAGGCCATTTCCACAGCAAAGATTTAAGAATCGTCTTCGCTTAGAGGTGTACATTAGTCATCCTTGAGATGCTAATGTCGCTTAAATTATTCTCTCCAGAGCCATCCTAATGCTTCGTGTGACTTTTTCCATCTTATGACCCAGTCTTTTAGAGTCAGTCTCCTCATCTATCCTAATCATAACCACTAAATTACCTGTGAGTAAGCATGAAAAAGTTTTATCCGAGGATGAAATTATGTGCGGCTCATTATCAGGTGACTCAAACCAGACCTGAAAATGAAAAGTATATTTTGCCTTAACTAACCCCAAAGCCAGGCGCCAAATCTCTTGGCCTCAGATTTGCAGTCCGATCACCTCTAAGACTCAACCACCAGCCGTCAGCGTAACTTGAGATGCCTTTCCTACCGTGGTGCTCAGCTGGGGTATCTGGCAATGACTGAAGACTTTGGTGATTGTCACATTTCAAAGAGGTACAACTGGCACTTAGTAGGGAGAAGCCGAACTGCAGCTTCACATCCTGCAAGGCACAGGAGGGTCCCCTGACGACGAAGAAATACCCCAGCTGAAATGCCCACGGTACTGCCTTTTGAGAAACACTGCTTTAGGGGGTCTCTGTTCTGTGATGCACAAATGTCCTTTAATCTACAGATCAGCACGCCATGCTTTGAAAAGAATGCAGAAGTCACATTTGCAAGTGAATATGCATTTTTTTTTTTTTGCACAGGGATATAGTTTATGTCTATATACATGCTGAGGTTATTTACACGCACCTTTTAAACAGCGTTCTTCTGGAAAGGGAATCACAGATAAGTAGTAATTTCTGTAAATCAAGGTCAGCGGCTCCTCCCTCTTGTCATTAGGGTTCACGTCCGAGCGCCACCCCACTCGAGCCTCCCACAGCAGCAGAATGGAAGACTCCCTGAAGAGAACATGTCCTAAGAGTGTGGTGTCTCTGTCTCAGCAAAGAAACGTTTTCCGTGGTATCTTTGGAAAGACAAGCTTTTTCCCTTTCAGATGCCACATGCTTTTGAAAGTGTTGCAGGAGTAATATAATGGCACACACACACACACACACACACACACACACACACACACACGCAAGAGAATATTTTCCAAAACGAGTTCTGAGGCAGAAGAGGGGTGGCCAAATCCTTGTCCAGTGAGTTTTGTCGGGAGGACACTTGGGAAGAAGTCTGAGCATTTAATATCGCTTAAAGTTGAAATAAAACTCAGAACGCCTTCTCTCAACACCAAAACAGTCGTCTTCCTGTCACTGAGGACAGCAGATCTCTTCTTAAGTGGCTGTGAAGTTGGGTTTGAAAAATAACTTGGAAAGTTCGTTTTCACACACCTTGCCTAACTTGTTTGGTAAGAAAGTGACCGTGGCTATGAACCTCTTTACTCAGGGACCCACCTCCTTCCCACGCCCCAGTTTCATACTTTTAGACAACCCGAATCAATTCCAATCGACGACTTTTCCAGTGTTTCAAAGAGACAATCAAGATATATTGGCAATAAGTTAATTAAATAACACCCCCTCCATTTTTTGTGTGCTGTACGATAATCCTTCACTCCGATAATGTTTTAATCAAGATACACCACACATTGCCAGGGAGGTTAATCTTATTAAGCAATTACTGAGTAAGTATCCAGCAGAAGCAAATTAAAATGTAAGCAAAACACAGGCATGCGAGTCCCATCTAAGATGGCACATCAATAGAGATTGCATTACCTGGTCTTTAGTAGTGTTGACATTGCTCGGATTTGGAAAGGAGTCTAATAGGCACGGCAGCCTACACACTCTGATATGTTAGTGGAAACAAAGCACTTGATTAATTAGTTAGGAGAAGGTATGTTCTTTGGGCTTTGTCTCCCCTTTTCCATTTGTGGTTCACGGTTTATTTTTTCCTCCATCCTGTCTTTCAATTAATCCTTAATGTGGTTGATTTGGACGTTGGGTTTCACATCGAGAAAAGGGAGCCCACAGACTGCCAGGATCACTCACCATCTCAAGTGTATTTCTATGTTAAAAGGAATGAACTCATACATCTTCGTTACAAGAGCACGGAGCACTTTTTCTATAGATCTGGGATTAGATAAGCCTCAAGAATGAAGATTCAGTACAATGTTCTGACCTGGTCAGGTAACATAAGGGAATCTGGTTTGATTGGCTAGACTCAGAGGCAAAGTCTACAAGAACTTTTAAAGGGCACGCCGTATGTAGCCAATTTGTGCCCTGATCTTAAGAGAAACTCCCCGGTGGAATTCTATGGATCATTTTCCAAACCGAGCACTCGTTTGATATTCAAGGTGTCCTCTGGATCTGCAGTCAGCCCACTACATCTCGTGGATCAAATCTGGCCAGCCATCTGTTTTCACAAAGAAAGTTGTATTGGAGCACGGTCACCTCATTCGTTGTACGTGGCTGCTTTTGGGCGAGGCCAGTGGAGTTGAGTAGGTTGCAGCTGAGACTAAATGCCCCCCAATGTCTAAAATATTTACTGCCTGGCCCTTTGCAGGAAGAGTTGGCTGACTGCGCTAGAACATGCACAGACCCGTTTCTCCTTTCTTTGGACTTACCTGAAACCACAGGAGACTAGGGAGAAAGACCCAACTCCCAGTATATCGGTTTTTCCTCCTTGACTGAGAGTTGGGTATCATATATTCTTGATAACTTTGCATTGACACGTACTCCGTAATACAGGGCTCCAGGGTTGGTCTGGCCCAATACAAACACCAGCTCCATCACTTTGCAGCTATGTGGAAGTAAGCAGGTCATTTGTGCCCCCTCCCCTCGGCCTCTGATTCGTCATCTTTAAAAGGGTACCCCCTCGTAAGCTTGCTGTCCAGCACAATGGAGATGATGCTTATAGCACATGGTGAGTGGTATCAGGCACTTAATAAAAGATCCATGAATATTTGCTGTTGTTCCTGACATCATCATAACATCTCCAAGTCAGTCCATTTAACAAGCCTCCACGGGCTGCCACTTCTTATGAGGCGATGTATTTTCCAGAGTTGAAAGCTGCCTTCAGAATGTCAAGGTAGACAATCCCGCCACTTCATCTTTCTCCTTTATCTTCTGAGAATTAGGACAAACCCCAGCGAAGACTTTTTCCCATTCACGTGTTTGATGAGGTCAGTGAGAGGCAGGACTTCCCATCCAAAGGGCCAGCATGCAAAAGACAAGCTGGCCGGCTCCTCACAGCATTATTTGTCTCACTGCAGCTTGAGTTCCATCACTGCCAGCCTGTCTGTTTTAAGCCCCACCATTCTCGGTTTATAACTCAGCTGTAAACATTTATTTGTGCCTGGAGCACATTTTTTTTTCCTACCCTTTGAAAAAAAAAAATCGGAATTTCCAGATGGTATGCAAGTTGGAAAAAAATGGCAAAGACTGTTATTCTGTTTAGAAACATGTTTTTCTACACTTGCCCTTTCAGCAAAAACTTCATAATGATTTTTACTAGTTGGCTTAATGTATGGTACCAGGAGCCAGATTAGCGGGGAGGCTGGTAATTCTTCCTCTGGCTCCGTCAGCCTCGCAGTGAAGGCAGCCCAGGGTTTCAGAATGATCACATCCCGACATGGGGCTTTTTCAAAGTCGGTGAAGTTCCCAGAAGGACAAGGGGCCATTATGTTTGAGCCAGGCGTTACAATACTGCACATCTAGTGCTGAATACGCCAACAGCCTACATACCAGTGCAACCACTCCACTCATTTTGGAAGCCATGGTGTCCTCCCGTCGTTACAGATGGCTTCCATGGTCGTGCTCCACGTGGTGAATTTCAGCTTCTGATCGCCACCCACAGGCCGTCCCAAGTTGCTTACCTTCCATTGTACGTGGCATCACTGTGGCTTGATATGGGTATTCATAATGAGACCCAATCTCCCTCCCCACTGCGTTGGCATTGGCCCACTTCTTTCAGAGACCCCTCGCACCCAGAGCTTGGCTCTGCTATCTGCTCGGATACGCGTCTCTTGGTACCTCTAGCACTTAGCCCAGGATCTGAGATGCAGTCAGCATAGTAGCTGCATGTGTGGGTTTCAGAATTGGTCAGACTTGGCTTCGGATCCCAGATCCACCACTTAAGAGCTCTGTGACTTTGGGAGTTCCCTGGTGGCTCCACGGGTTAAGGATCCGGTGTTTCCACTGCTGTAGCACACATTCGATTCCTGGCCCTTCTGCATGCTGCAGATGTGGCCAGAAGAGGTGGTGGGGAGGGCAGGGATGTGTGACTTTAAGCAAGTCACTGTACTTCTGTGGTCCTGTTGTCTGAAAAACAGCAAAAAAAAAATCATAACCATCAGATTTCATGGTGAGTAGTAAGCACTCAATAAACTTGAGCTGCTATAAATGCTGCTAATACACTGAACTACATGTTAATGCAGAAGCATGTTCACCTGACCTGTCAGGTGTATAAATGTCTGTTAGCATTCTGAGTGGCAAAGAGTTGGCCATTTTTATCTAAGATGACAAATTGAGGTTCAAGAGATGTAAAGGCCACATGTAGTTCTTAATGCTGAAGAATTTCATCAAAATTGTTATTGCTGTGGGATGCTGTGAATACTCTCACAGGAGCAGTGGACGCTCAGGATGGAAGCCAGTTCCTAAAGAACAGCCAGCCAGCAGCAGCGTGAAGGCTGCTGGGCTGCTGCTGACTCAGATGAGCTATGGAGAATCCGATGTCCTTCGGAGAATCTTTTCGTTTATCTCTTGGTTAAACAGAACCTGCAGATGGTTGTCCTGATTCCCAAATAAATGGAAACGAGGTGTAATGACTGAAGCAATATTCGGAATTCAGCTTTATTCGCAATAGATAAAAATATGTGAGGCAGAATAATCTGCAAGGCAGATTTATGCCAAGGTGCCTCCAGAGTTCCGTTGAAGTTTAGGAAGCATTAATATGAGGCTTCATTTCCCTGGTACCACTCTGAGTCCATTCCCTTTATCACTTGTTTGGGGAATAGTCTCACTGTTTCCATAAATGAATTATGGCAACATTTTCTGAAATGATTAGCTTCTAATGTGGATATGGAAGGCTGTCGTTTTGCTCAACATCCATCTTGTTTAACGGGTTAGAATTTTAGGTCCATGTTTCTGAACTAGGCAATCGCTTCACATTTCCATGAGCAATCTTCCGTGGAGTTGTAGAGGCAGACTATCCTGTAAAATTGATCATTAGAGTGTTGCCTCTAAAATCCCAGAAATCTCATCTCGAAGCTGGAGATGAACCAGGCAGAACCAATGCGTCTTAAGCCTCCCCGTCTCAGGGCAAAATGGCCATCTAGCTGTGCAGCTCAGAGCTAGAAAAAAAGTTTGATATTGAAGCTGAAGCTCTGGGAGGTGGAGGCTGGACTCCATCCTGCTTGCCTGGATACCGTGCGCAGTCATTACCTAGAGCCCCAGGGTGGTGGCCAGACTCTCACACAGTGATTACAGCATGGCTATTAAACTCCTCTGTTCTTGATGCTGCTAGTTAAAGCTCAAACCATGTCCTTGGCACCCTGTTTGCAGGCTGCCTAGATAATAGGAAATGGATAATGGGAACTTCAATGCTGACCACGGATTACCTAGCACTACAGTTGAGGCTTAATAACTATTGTTACACGAAAATGTGAGTGACCCACCTCACATTGCCTGGGACACTCACAAATGGTTGTTACATAAATATGTGGCTGCTTTTCAGTTGCCCACCTGGAAAGCAACTGGAGCCCACATCAACACCTGCAATTTGGAGTAAAAAAAACTTGACTTTGGAGTTCCCGCTGTGACTCAGTGGGTTAAGATCCTGACTAGTATCTGTGCAGATGCAGGTTCGATCCCTGCCCTTGCTCAGTGGGTTAAGGATCCGGCGTTGCTGTAGCTGCAGTGAAGGTTGCGGATGCAACTTGGATCGGGTGTTGCTGTGGCTATGGTCTAGGCCTGCAGCTGCAGCTCTGAATGGAACTCCCTAACCTGGGAACTCCCATATGCCACGGGTATGGCCCTAAAAAACAGAACAACTTTGCTTTGCTATAGCACTTTAATTCACGTGATAGATAGTTAACCCCCAGGGCTGTAGACACTGACCACTCATTGCATATGGCTTTCAGCAGCTCTGGAAACTGCCTGAGCCCTCCGTAGTTAATTGTGCCAGTACTAGGCAGCTTATATCTTAAACTAGACCATCACAAATTTATCTTCCAAGTCCAGGATAAAGAGTTGCAGCTGTTTTGAGGTAGCACTCCAGCAAGATGGAAAGATGCAGAAGTGCCAACAAGTCGAATAAGGCGTATGTTACCCTTGTTATTGGTCAGAAGCAAACCCATTATGCAGAGGTGTAGACAGACTCAGAGACAGGGAGTGATTACCCGGAAGGCACACAGCTAGTTGTCAGAGCTGGGATTCAGCTCCGCAGGCAGCATCCCCTCCTGAGATCTCAGAAGTTCTCAGTCTGAGGACACCCATCTTGGAGGTCAAGATAAAATCACTTTGTTTCCTTCTTGCGTGTCTCTTGATGGCATCGTCTTAGGGATTTGACATGTTGGCAGACCTAGAACAGCTGGTATGGCTCCAGGAGCCCAAGTTCAGGTCCTTATTTGTGGAACTGAGAGCCTGCTTCAGGTCGCTGGTCTCTTTGACTGTGAAGAGCAGCACTGACCTTCACTTCTTGACACCAGCCCAGGGACTTGACCTCCAGGGCCAGAGTCACTGAGGTGCTTCCCCACCCGGCTACAGCAATTCACAGAGGCCACCTTTCCTCTTTGATCTCTCTTCCAAATTGCAGAAATTGTGCACACTCATTTTAAACAGATTTTAACTATGTAGAAAAAGGTCTTTTTTCCTGGTAACTTTTGTTACAAAGTTTTTAACCATTGGCAACTTTGAATAAGACCTATGAATTAGATGTAGCATTGTATCAAGGTTAATTTTCTGTTTTTGGTAACTGTACTGTGGTTCTGAAAAAGAATGACCTTGTTTCTAGGAGAAATACAGGGGAGTATTTAGAGGTGAAGGACAACCTGTTTGTAACTTTATTCTCAATGTTTCAGAAAAAAAATATTTCATATATACTGAGAGGAAGAGAGCAAGTATAATAGTTATGGAATCTGGTCAAGGATATGTAGGAATCTTTGTGACATTTTTTGAAAAATTTTCTGTGAATCAAATTATTTCAGAATGAAAATTATATATATGAAAGTATATATGTTATATATATTGGGGAAAGTGGAAACCTCTCTTCACAAAAGTATAATTCAGTTGCGTATCTGTAAAGTTTCATTTGAAAGCCATCATTAGTTTGTTAAAAGTGACATTACCTTGGGAGTTCCCTGGTGGCTTAGTGAGTTAAGGATCTGGCATTGTCACTGCTGTGATGTAGGTTCAGTCTCTGGCCCAGGAATTTATGCATGCCCTGGGTGCAGCCAAAAAATAAATAAATAAAGTGATGTTGCTTGTTAATCCAAGGACCCATCCGCTAGACTCCAGCTGCCCTGACTTGTGTTTTGTTTATAACATTTTATACAAAAGATAAATTGAGTTGACTTGCAATTTTTCCAAAAGATTTATAAGGAAGTTTTCTTTAGATAGTAAATTTCTCCACAAAGCTTTCAAAAGGGGATTTAAAAAAAAAAGTCCTTTTACCTGCAGCTTTTCAAAGTAAGTCTTCCTTAGCCATCTCTTCACCCAGTAGTCACACGGATTGTGTTACAGTACCCCGTCAGATGGGGAGGTAAACTTTGATTCAGTTTAACATGCATTTTTTGATTAGTCATGATTTGGAGGCGCAAACCATGGAGAACACAGAGATGAATTTACAGCGCTGCCTTAGCTTAGGGAAAACAGTGTCTAATAAGAGAGACTTAGGAGACCAAGCAAAATCAACATGGTACCTACAGTGGTGCTGCAGTTGAGTTGTGTGTAAATGTTATGGAAACTGAGAGCAAGAACCTATTTATCTAGGAGGAGCAGGATGTAAAGGACAAAAGAGCTTCCATATAAAGGCATAGTTGACTGGATCTTAATTTCAGTGTTAATAAAGTAGATTTATCATTAAATAAGCTAATCGGTCAAATAACCAAACTGGCTTCTAGAAGGTCCCACCAAAGATCAGTAGTGGAAGTAGATCCCAAGTCCCAATTTTAAGCTTGTTCCTGTAGTTCAGTCTATTCCTGAAGAATTAGACTCCGCTCTCTTTCAATAGAAGGGTGGCTAGCTGACTGGCTGGACAGACAAACACACATATATATACGTATATGCACCGATGCATATATATAAACATGTATGTACGTATCACATATTCACACAATCTCTTTTTCTTTTTGAAAATCCTTCAGTGTGAAAAGAAAGCCAGATGCTTTCCCTTAGAGTCTTTCATTCTTTTCTTTAATTCAGTGTAACTAGCATTTATTTTACAATTGCTCTGTACTAGGCACTGTACTAAGCCCTTATTCTTTTTGTACTTCCATTTGTCACTCCCACCCTGTGAGATAGTTTCTGTCGCCATTCCCATTTTAACAAAAAGATAACGAAGGCCCAGAGAGGTTAAACAGATTGCTGAAAGTCACACAGCAGGGAAGAACTAGAATCAGGATTTGAATCCAGTTTTTCTGGCGGCAAAACCTGTATTTCAGCACTCAGGCGCACTGCTTCCTTTAGTAGATGGGACATTAAGGAGGGGAGCATCTGAACCCTTGGGGGCAGGTGTGACTACCGAGAAGGTGGCCTTACCGACTGGTGGTAGCAACCAATTTACTGATGTCTGTGTCCTAAAGTGAGGTTTAATAAAAAAAAAAAGAGAGAATCCCACTACTCTAAGAACCAAACGCTTGAGACTCCCTGTCTATATTTCTCCGGAGCAGCTGCTCTCTGGAAACTGGCTCCCTCTGCCATGTCTGGCGTCCTCATTTGGTTTGACATTATCAAAATCCATTTAAGTTTCGACAGCAGATTAGCGGGCTCGTGGGTGCTGATTTCCTGCTGCTTTTTCATATCCTGTCATTAACCCAGCAACCCCCGAAAGCCCAATAGACCTGAAGGAAAGCCCATCTTAATAAGTTTAAAGATGAATAATTTCTTTAAAATTCTTTTTTGTTTTTTAATGCATGTCTTTGACTTGTTGCCACACTGTGATTGCTGGGGTTACTTTTGGTCTCCATCAGAGGATCCTAAATTCTTCCCCAGGGTTTTTTGTTTGTTTGTTTGTTTGTTTGTTTTTCCCACTACATCTCTTCCTTACTGAGTCCTTTTTATGACATCCTTTCCGCCAAAAGATCTTAATTTGGGTGGAGGGGAGCCTGTCCAAAGCAGCATTTTTAAGTACAAATTAGTTCTTAATTTGTAATAATCAGAGCTTCTGTTCAACTGGTGATAACAGGTGGTTCCCCCGGACATATCATTATTTCAGTAAAATAAACACTCTATTTAGGCTTAGAGCCTTACTTATAATGATAATCATGATGGCTAATTTTTATTTAATGCTTATTTTGTGCTGAAAATTACTCTAAGAGCTTTGCATGGATTAACTCATTAAATTTTCAACAACCTAATGAAATAAATAATAGTAGTGTCCCAATTATGCAGATGGAGGAACTGAGACACAGAGAATGAATACACTTAGCAAGTACCCAAGCTGGGACTTGAACCAAGACAAGTGTCAGCCCAGAGTTTCTGTTCTTAGGTTCTATGCAGTAGTTCTCTCCTACAGAAAGATATCTCATGCCCATTAGACAACTTAAAAATGTTCAAGGAACAAACCATCTAGCCCCCATGTAAAGAGCTGAACCACACAAGGCTTACTAGTTTCCTTTCTTCCAAACAATGTTTTGTGATGGGAGCTTCCAGACTTCCCCTAGGACCCATTCCCAATTCTGGAAGACAAGGATTTCTTCCTAAGGTGCAAACCAGGGTGTTTTCTACTTTATTTTTAAGCCCCTGTTAACATCATATTTGATCCACTATTGAGCTAAGTCAAGGGAGAGGGAAAAAACTTTACACTTTCAAATCACTCTGTGGTTTTCTTTTATAATTTAGATATGGAAAACCTTTAGGGATCCAAGAATGCCGCCTCTCCATTTTACGGGTGGAGAAACTGGCGCCAAGGTCATTGACAAGTCTTGTCTTGATGCCGTGGCCAGATAGGAACAGAGCCAGGTGGACTGTCGGAAAGTATCACTGACTTTTATCATGCCCGTCTTTGAGCAATCTTCTGAGCCTTCTGACCAGCCACAACTTTTGCGGTGGGTTGTGGCCAAATACACTTAAATCTATCCAAAAGAATCCATCTTACAGAATGCAGGAAGAAACTTGGTTTTCATCTTTTGCCCGTCAGGCTGAAGAAGTTTTCAGATCCACAAGGCCACCAAAGTGATCCGCTGAAAAGTGAAAAGACCCTCAAACCACAGTGTCTTGGATTCTGCCTAGTATTTGGTTTTAACTAGTTTAGAAGTTCTCGAGAAGATAGGAGATGGTAATTCTATATTTTCTTTCAAGTTCCGAATCCATCTGAAGAAATCACCAATGACCTATGTAAAGCTAGCTTCCCACAAGGTTTTATTCCCATTTTAAAGAGAAGAAAAATGAGGCTCTGAGAGATCAATTAACTTGCTTTTCTTGGGCAGGTGCAGAGTAACTCCCACCTTTTCCTTAATTCTGTATTCATAAGGGAAACCACCCTCAGAAGTACTGGAGACATTGGCTGGTTCATTGTTATTAAGAAATCCTCTTTTAAAGTAGGAATTCCTGGAACTCCTATTGTTAAAGTTCTGAAGGATGCTGAGTGCAGACAACAGATGGTTTCTATACAAGCAATTTCAAGTAATGCAACAGAGATGCACCAGTGTCACCATGAGAGGGGTATGGTTTCCACATGGTTCTCAAGCCCCTCCCTCTAGCACGGAAGGGGTTGCACCCCATATGGGGTCAGCCTGAGAGCAAGTCAGCATTTTCTGTTGAGTTGTTTTATTACTCTGGACTGGTTTTTGTTCACTTCTGTGTTGTTTTTTTTTAATTTATGAGAATGTCAGAGTATATTGGATTTGTTTGTGGCTGGAAAGAATAATTAAAGGATGCAAGAATTAAACTTGGTGCCAAGTTAATATCACTCTTCCCTCCCCTGCTGATCATTTTACACCCCAATCACATTTGGGCTTATTGGAAGCTTTACGTGTACTTACCAGGCTCCAGCTCTTATGATAGTTGCTCAGAAAAGAGCAATCACAGAAGTTTTAGAAAGCATTGCGCCAGTATTTCAGATGCCCTAGGGTATGAGTTTATAGGTTTGTTATTTAAAACCTAAATGTTTTGGGAGTTCCCATTGTGGCTCAGAAGGTTACAAGCCCAGCTAGTATCCATGAGGATGCTGGTTAAATCCCTGGCCTCACTCAGAGGGTTAAGGATCTTGGGTTGCCACAAGCGTAGATTGCAAGCTTGGCTTGGATCCTGCATTGCCATGGCTGTAGCGTAGACTGGCAGCTACAGCTCTGATTCCACCCCTAGCCTGGGAACTTCCATATGTCACAGGTGCCACTGAAAGAAAGAAAAGGAAGGAAGAAAAGGCAAAGGAAGGAAGGAAAGAGAGAGAGAGAGAGGGAGAAAGGAAGGAAGGAAGAAAGGAAGGAAGGAAGAAAGGAAGAAAACCTAAATGTTTTAAGCTGTGACCTGAAGATACTTGCCATGAGTTTCATCTTCATATTTGTTTTTAAATTCTGGCATTTAATCAAAGAGAACTGTAGAGCCAGCTAATGTAGACAAGTGTCACGGGACTTAGTGTTGATTCCTGTTTGCAGTGCCCTGGTCCTTGAAGAACAGCAGCATAGACAGTGGCGAAGCAGAAGTTGGTCGGCGGGTGACCCAAGAAGTCCCACCAGGCGTGTTTTGGAGATCACAGATTCACATCAGTCAGCCCCAGTTCTTAAAGTTCAACATCTCCCTTGGGAAGGACGCTCTGTTCGGTGTTTACATAAGAAGAGGACTTCCACCGTCTCATGCCCAGGTATGACCATGCTTGATATAGCCAAAGCTTTTTTTTTTTTTTAAATACCGCTTTACACCCACTAGGATGCTGTAACTGAAGGATGGATAATAACAAGGGTTGGCAGAGATGTGGAAAAATGGGAACCCTCGTACATGGTTTGTGGGAATGTAAAATGGAGCAGCCAGTGTGGAAAAGAGGTCAATAGTTCTTCAAAAAAAGTTAAAAGAATTGCAGTATGATCCAGCAATTCCGCTATCCGGTGTATTCCTACAGAGAAGTGAAAATTTTACTTCTCATTGAAAAATACACTCAAATGTTTGTGGCAGCATCATTCGTAATAGCCTAAAGGCAGAAACAACCCACCAAATGTCCATCAACTGATACACGGAGAAACAGAATGTGGTCTGTCCACACGGTGGAATGTTATCCAAATGTAAAAGGAAAGGAAATATTGTCCCGTGCTACAGCACGGATGCATCTTGAAAACATTATGCTAAGTGAAAGAAGCCAGGTTTGAAAGGCCACATACTGTATGATTCCATAAACAGCATAAGGAATAGGCAAATCCATAGCAACAAAAAGAAGTTGAGTGATTTCCAGGGGTAAGAGGGGAGAGAGTTAGAACTGATTGCTAGTAGATATGGAGTTTCTTTGGGGGGGCGATATAGATGCTCTGAAATGAGATAGCTGTGTTGGTTGCACAACAGAGTGAATGTACTAAAAATGACCAGATTATACAATGGTGACATACATGTTATGTGAACTGTTTTTCAAAAAAAAAAAAAAAAATGGTTACATCCCTGTCTGTTGAATTCAGCTTTACTTGACCTTAAGGTAAAGTATCTTGGGTAATTTTTGTTCAGGGATCCTGATTTTTGCATTAATTTGTCAAAACATCCGTGGGAGACATCCCACTATGTGTGAAAAGAGCGATGTAGCATCAACCAAAATGAGCAACTGGTTTTCTGTGGCTTCGCTGTTCTTCCCTGTAGTAAGTTCCTTGAGTTCTCAGCAAACTGTGAAAGTGAAATTGCTCCTGGTGTCAGGATTGAAGAAACTGGATTATAGCATAGATTTCGTTGTTTTTCCTCTCATCCCTCCTTTAATTTTTCCTGGTAGAGATCGCATGATACGTACCGCCTGAGGTGAATTAACCCCCATCTACCTCGGTGTTCTTTTCCAATAAGAACTGTATATCCTAGGGAAAACTAACCAGTGTTTTCCTGCCTCATTTGCTTTCAAATCCAGCAAGTATATAAAGAAGTGCATTAGGAAAATACACCAGTGGAGGGCAAAACACCGTTAACCACTCCTTATATCCAGTCGGAGCTGACTTTTTAAAATGTATTGGAAAGGTGTTCATCCGGAAAATTCAATTGGAAGAATTTAAAGCTTTAAACCCATTGGCAAATGCAAAGCAGTTAGGCCACCATTTCTTTGTCTTTAGTTCACAGCAGACATTGCTAATCGATGACTGCGCTTTTTTCCTCCCTAAGCTCCGTGCACGGTCACCTCCAAGAGAACCCTCAAGGCAGCCACCACCGATTGACCAGTGTTGGCTCTCAAGATGAAATTTATTTGCAGTCCCTTCTTTACAGCCTGAAACGATCGATATAAGGGACTAGGAGGACTATTGCTTTTTCGAGCAGGAAGGACTGTGTAGCTTTTTATTACCAGGCACAACCCATGCTAGAGGGACCAATATGGAAACTGGTTATCAGTCAGCCTTCCAGCCATCCATCCAGAGAAATATTTATTGGTCTAGGCACGGATTACCCAGAGATGAGTTAACTCAGCCCCTGACCAAGCAGAACTCCTGATACAAAAGTCACATCTCCCCTTCAAAGAGATTCCCATCAAAGAGAAAAAGAGGGATTCAGTTAAGAGGCGCCCCAGAGGTGGTTCTGTAACTTTTGGCCGGGTGGCAGGGTGCTGGTCTGGAAAGTTATGCAAATTGTTAAGTGGCCTCCCTGACCTTCGGGTTCTACCATTTCTACTAGAGCATGATGAAAGACTGACAGCAGTGAAATCTGCTTATTGGAATTATTTGAGTAAGTAGGGACATGCCTCCGGGCATAGCTGAGCAAGACTTTCAGTCCTTTGGACTCTAGAAGCTTTGCTGGGGAGAAACACTCCTTTTCGACACTGTTCCAAAGCACCGTTATGCCCCTTGGCCCTGAGCATCCGAATCACAGCAAGGCCAGTGATCATGCCAAGTTCAGGAAGCAGCTCTCTGAAGCTGAGTGATAGTGGCAGCAGGCAGAAAAGAACTCTACCAAGTCTCCGTGCTTTGCAGACGTGCAGGACTCAAACCCTCAGTGACAGTGCCTTTCCTTCTTTTGTGGCTGTACCACACTGCCCATCTCCCGCCAAGCTGGTGATTGTTCTAGTGATCGGCTTCTCGAAAGAGCTCCACTCGAGGGACAGCCCCATCACATTTCACGGGAAGGGAAATTTCTAGATGCGGGCTGAGGTGCGCCTTGGGCTGCAGTCCAGCCGCCAATCCAGGAGTGCAGTGTGTGTCAGAGGGTCAGGTAAGCGAGACACCAAGCAGATGCTTAGAAATGCATACAACAGGTACAATACAGGGGCGCTTCCTAAAAAAAATAGAGGGGAAAACGACTCCCTCCACATTCACACTTTCGTCCGCTGTCATTCCGAGCGTTCATGTCCATTTGATGAGCTACATTTCCTGGAGGAGATGGTGCTTAGCTCCTCTCAGGGGTAGGTGACTAACTCATGTCTGAAACCATTATAGAATTTCTCATTCCTATTGGCATATCCTATCAAGGAACATAAGTTCTATGGGGATCGGCAGACTAGCCAAGGTGACTCATTTGAGCTGAAAGGAGAGAAGACGAAAGAAGTGGGGAGGGGGAAGAATATGAAATTCTCTTGGCCGTGTTGCATGAAGTGGCTGTGCATAAATTTTACTGAGTATCATTTTTGACCATGTGCCTACAAGGTTTAGTATTCTTCCCCAAGGATATTAAATACAGAGGAGAATCCTTTGTTACCTGTTTAAATTTCCCAAGGATCAGAGTCTATCCCGTTTGCCTTTTCGAAACTGGCTTTCTATAGAGGTACAGAGACAGCGTGGCATAGGGGATAAAGTTCTGGAATTAGAAAACTGAGAATGGGCGTTCTGTGACGTATTAAGCAGGTGGCCTTGGACATGTGCCTTAGCCTCGCTTTCCTTGTCTACCTGTGTTCCCTGCCTTGCAGCGCGGTGATCACACCACCACCACAACAGAGGTAGGATGGGAAAACTCTTTGCAAACAGAAGCACAATATAAAGCTCTGGTGCGTGAATGTTTTGCTATACTTAGAAATCCTGCATGGCCTTAGCAAATACTGTCTATCCATAAGCAATTATGTAAATACAGGTTTTTAAAGGGAAAATTAATTTTCTAGTTTTATCGTCATATCAAAGGACAAATTTTTTTTCATTACAGAAAATTGTTTTTGGTTTTTTTTGCGTTTTAGGGTCCCACCCATGGCATAGGGAGGTTCCCAGGCTAGGGGTTGAATCAGAGCTACAGCTGCCAGCCTACACCACAGCCACAGCAACGCCAGCTCCTTAACCCGCTGAGTGAGGCCAGATGTCAAACCCGCAACGTCACAGTTCCTAGTTGGATTCATTTCCGATGCACCAAGACTGGAACTCCCCCATTACAGAAAATTGTTAAAAGCACAGAAAAACAAAAGGAAGTAGAAACACCTGTAACTAGAAGCAGTCCCCTTTTGCTAAATATTTACATAGTGTTTTTGCTATAATAAAACACATCAGTTACAGTTGAAAGTAAAACAACCAGCTTCAGCAACCTCAGCATTTGAGCGGCTTAAGAGTACAGGGGCTGTTTCTTCTTTACGCTCTGTGTCTGTGGCTCTCAACCAGGGGCAATTCTGCCCCACCCCAGAGACGTTTAAATATTTTGGGTTGTTGCCCCAGGGAGGAGGTTGCCACTGGCAGGTGGTGACAGAGGGGGTGCAGCTAAACACACACAGAAGGACCCTCCTCCTCAGCAGAGAATTATTCATCCCAAATGGCAAGAGTGCTGAGGTCAGAAAACCCTACTTCACATGTTCATTTCAAGTAACACTATACTTATTCACTGTCAGCCTCATTCAAGGGCACAGACCTATGGAACCTCCACTGTTGGGAACATAGCAAGTACCCCATCATGAAGGAAGGAGAAGATGGTGAACCGTGCCCCAGTTCATAGAGACTTTGCTTGAAAGTTTTACGTATCATTTAAGCCCTTCTCCTATGGACCAAAGCAAGTCGTATCCTAACTTCCGTGGAGCGGGAAGAACAGTCCTGTGATGTTCCTGGGTCAAGGGACACCAGACAGATGAATGAAAGGCTCTTATGACCTACAGTAAAATGTTAGGATCCTGGCTAGTCTTTGGGTACATCCTTAATTCTTTTCCTGCAAGTAACCCTTAAGGAGTTCATACGAATTGCTGAGTTGTCCTTCTGTGAGTTGATACCAATTAGCCTCTCGACACTGCTACCCCCCAGCGGCAGTGTGTAAGTGCCCATTTTATTGACTTGAACTCTTACATGAACTGATAATGTCGTTGTTTAATCCTTGTCTGTTCAAACGGTAGATATTATATCATCTTTTACATGCCGTTTTTCATGCTCAACGTCACTTATTACTAGAGAAACACAAATCAAAACTACCATGAGGTACCACTTCAAACCAGTCAGAATGGTCATCATTAACAAGTCTACAAATAACGAATGCTGGAGAGGGTGTGGAGAAGAGGGAGCCCTCCCAACACTCTTGGTGGGGATGCAAGTTGGCACAGCCACTATGGAAAACAGTATGGAGGTTCCTCAGAAAACTAAAATTAGAATTACCATGTGATCCAATCCCACTGATGGGTATATATCCAGATAAAACTTCAATTCAAAAAGATACATGCGGGGGTTCCCATCATGGCTCAGTGGAAATGAATCCGACTAGTATCCATGAAGATGAAGGTTCAGTTCCTGGCCTCTCTTGGTGGGTCAGGGATCTGGTGTTTCTACAAGCTGTGGTGTAGGTCATAGACGCAGCTTGGATCCCACGTTGCTGTGGCTGCGGTGTAGGCTGGCAACTGCAGCACAGGCTGGCAGCTGTAGCTCCAATTTGACCCCTAACCTGGAATGTCCATATGCCATGGGTGTGGCCTTAAAAAGAAAAGCAAAACAAAACAAAACATACATGCACCTACATGTTCATAGCAGCACTATTCACAGTAACCTAAATGTCCATTGACAGCTGAATGGATTAAGAAGATGTGGCACATATATACAATGAAATAAGAAAGACATAAAAAAGAATGAAATAATGCTATTTGCAGCAACATGAATGAACCTAGAGATTCTCATACTAAGTGAAGTAAGTCAAAAAGAGAAAGACAACTACCATATGACGTCACTTATATGTGCAATCTAAAATATGAAACAAATGAACCTATCTACAAGATAGTAACAGACTCACAGACTTAAAGAACAGACTTGTGGTTGTCCAGGGGAAGTGGGAACTGATTGGGATGGCCTGGGAGTTTGGGGTGAGTAGATGCAAACTATTACATTTGGAATGGATAAGCCATTAAGTCCTACTGTACAGCACAGAGGACTCTATCCAATCTCTTGGGACAGGCCATGATGGAAGATGATATAAGAAAGGGAATGTATATATTATTCCCTTTGCTGGGATCGTTGATGGTCCATCTCACGTGCTTTACCCATTCCCAACATTGCATAGGGTCACAGCAGAAATTGGCACAATGCTGTAAATCAACTGTAATAAAAACTTTTTAAAATAAATATAGCATTTTAATACATTGCATTGCATTTTTAAGACCAACAGAGAAAAAAGAGAGTCCATCAACTCAAATTCTTATGAGACTGGGGTGTGTAAGGAAGCCTATCCCATCTTGCCAAGTATTTGAAATTCTATGAGCTGTATCAGGTTTACTTGACCCCAGTTCTAGAAAGGAGACGGATGAGACTTAAAAATCGTCATCATCATCTGACCCGGCTTCAGTGCTAGGGATCAAAGGAAATCTCCGAAGCTGTTGATGCAAGTGAGAATGTTGGGTGGTTAAGGCAGTGAGCAAGTTTTGCTTGACAGTTCATCACTGATTGGTACTGATATGTCAAGCCAAGTAAAATCCTGTGTGAGCACAAGTCAATAATTGGCAATTTAGGTACATGATTAACTGGAGACAATAAGATGCAGTTAGCGCTGGGGAGCCCCGCCAGGACCTCACCTTCTCCACAGTCCTGTTTAGCAAATATTAAAAGTGCCTGTTTCATCACTCAGTCTGATGAAGCCAAGAGCCCAGTCCCTTCCAGAGGCAACTTGCAAGTGGGGGGTGGGTTGACAGCTCCAGTGGGTTGACTAGAGGGAGGCAGGAGGGATTAAATGACACTAAGATAGAAGCAGATGCTGTCCACCCACCTGCTTTGCCCTGAGAGGGGACTATGGGATGGGAAGCACAACTCTCCACTCATTAAACACACTGAACAACAGAAGGGAAATATTTAAGAGACCACTAACAGCCCCACAATCAGACCAAATAAATGCAAATATGGCAGATCAGCCATATGAGGATCAAGATCACATGAGCTAAGCAAACATTCCTGTTTGTCCTCATCAGCAGAATGACGCTGCATGACATTTTTTAAAATCAAACTCACAGATGGCAATGAGTGGTGTTCACGTTTGCCAGCTCAGGTTATCGCTTTCCAGTTCAGAGCCTCATTTGAAAATACAGAGGAATGGATTAAGAAGGTGTGGTACGTATATATGATGGAATACTACTTGGCCATAAAAAGGACAAAATAATGCCATTTACAGCAACATGAATGCAAATAGATTCCCATACTAAGTGAAGTAAGTCAGAGTGAAAAATAAAATACCGTATGATATCACTTATATATAGAACCTAAAATGCTGGCACAAGTGAACCTATCTACAAAACAGAAACAGATTCATAGACATAGAGAACAGACTTGTGTTTGCCAAGGGGGAGGGGGAAGGGAGTGGGATGGACAGGGAGGTGATAGATAGAGTTTGACATTTAGAATGGATAAGCAATGAGGTCCTGCTGTGCAGCACAGGGAACTATGTCCAATCTTTTGAGTTAGAACTTGATGGAAGAAAGTATGGGGGGAAAAAAGAATGTATATAGCTATGTATGACTGGGTCACTTTGCTAAATACCAGAAATTGAAGGAACATTGAAAATCAACTATACTCTAATAAAAAATGTTTTTTAAAAGGAAAGATGAGTTCCCCTTGTGGCTCAGTGGTTAACGAATCCGACTAGGAACCATGAGGTTGCAGATTCGATCCCTGGGCTCGCTCAGAGGGTTAAGGATCCAGCGTTGCCATGAGCTGTGGTGTAGGTTGCAGGCGCGGCTCGGATCCCGCGTTGCTGTGGCTGTGGCGAAGGCCGGCGGCTACAGCTCCGATTAGACCCCTAGCCTGGGAACCTCCATATACTACGAGTGCAGCCCTACAAAAGGCAAAAAGACCGAAAAAAAGAAAAAAAAAAACCTCCCTCTTTCCTTGGCCCCTTCTCTCTTGTTCAAGCAAGTCACCTGCACACAGTTTCCATTAGAGGTGGAACTAACTGGATCCCTGGGACACCTACGTGTTCTGAGCGCCCTGGTTCTGTCACTGTGCTCCATCCAGCGCCTGTTGCCCAGGCGGACGGGCTCTTCCTGGGCCCCACTCCTCCTGTGGAGCTGTGCTTTTGTATCTTAATGGGGAGGGAAAACCTGGGTTTGGCAGATAGCTTGCTTAAACCATCAGGTGGCTTTTAATTTTCATTTTGGAGGGAGGAATATTTTAGCAGGCATGTTTTCCAGACCCTTCCTTTCCAAAAGAACTTGAGCTATGGAGAAGGATTTTGTGAAGCCGAGAGAACTTTGGTTTCTCCTAGATTGGACCGAAAGTGCTTTTGTAAAGGTCTGTCTCTGGAGAGTCTCTGTGATTATGTGACAGGAGTGGAAACTGCCGTTAAAATCAGTGGGCTCCCTCCTGAGCAGCCAGCAAGCAGGAGAGATCTGGGGAGAGGCTTGCGTTTTACAAGGGGCCTGGTATTGAGGCAGCTGCTTGGGGAGGGCCCACTGAATGTTTTTCATGAAGGGCGATGACTGAGCACCTAGAACTCGGGGAGGGAGACAGAAACAGAGAAAGCGGAGCAGCACCGAGTCACATAGCTTGACTGAGCAGGGTGTCGGAGGTGCCGCAACTCAAGAGTTTGCAGATTTTCTAGGCAAAGACCTTCATCTTCAAGTGAAATCATATGTAGAACCCCATATATAAAACGGGTTGACAGGACAGTTTTATTAGCATAAGCCTGGCTAATAATTCAAATCTGTATTTACTATTGTAGCATTTTGTTCTCTGTATACGTTTATTACGTGTGTGTGTGTGTGTACATATATGTCTGCATGTGTATGCACGTAGAGACAGAGACACAGAGAAATGCGTGAGGTTGGTCACCTCTAGGAATAGGTGAGGAAACAGGACTGAGAATTAGGTTTAAAAAGGACTTGTTTAGGAGTTCCCTGGTGGCTCAGTGGCTTAACAGTCTGGCATTGTCATTGCTGTGGCGTAGATTGCAGCTAAGGCTCGGGTTTGATCCCTGGCCTGGACACTTCCACATGCCATAGGCATGGCCAAAAAAAAAAAAAAAAAAAGCGCTTGTTTCAAATGAAAAGAAAATATTTGTTTTTATCCACAATAAAACATCAAAGGTAAGGCAAGCCTTTCCCCATCTCCAATATAGAAGCACACATGCACACAAAGACTGAAAGTATGTATGACACAATGTTAACATTTGTTTATTTAAATGGTTGCAATATGGGTAATTTGTCACCATATTCTTTACACTTTTCTGAATTTTAGTCATCTTTCTCTCTTTAAGAAAAGTGAGTCTGTGACAAGTTTGAGTCTATTTTGAGTAAAACAAGCATTAAGAGGTTATGGATGATGACTCCCATCATATATCACTCTCAGGATTCAACTTATATGTTTTGTTTGCACAGTTTTGAGAAAAATCACAATGAATATGTAATAGTTGCAAAGAGCAACTGTATTTTCTTTAATCATTTCCCTTACCAGTGCTGGCTAGCCTTCAATTCAATTGATCCACAAGCTCGAAAGAGGAGTGATAGAAAATAATCGTTTCAAGGTTAAATCGCTTAAAATAGCTAACTACTGACATCCCTTGCCTTAGATACAGAAATAGATAGGTTGCATCCCAAACTTAAAATAAGCTGTGAAACTGTCTTAAAAAAAAAAAAAATCACCATTCTGGAACATGCTACATGTTCTTTTTTTATTGAAGCATAGTTGCTGTATAGTAATTAAGTTACAGATGTACAATACAGTGATTCACAGATTTTAAAGGTTACATTCCTTTTATAGTTATAATAAAGAATTGGCTATATTTCCTGTGTTGTACAATATATCTTTGTAGCTTATGTTATACTTAATAGTTTATACCTCTTACTCCCCTGTTTCTATATTGCCCCACCCCCTTCCCTCTCTCCACTAGTAACCAATAGTTTGTTCTCTGTGTCTGTGAATCTCCTTTTTTGTTTTATTCACTAGGTTGTTATATTTTTATAGATTCCATATATAAATAATATACAGTATTTGTCTTTGTCTGACTTATTTCACTTAGCATAATGCCCTCCAAGTCCATCCATAATGCTGCACATGGCAGAATTTCATTTTTTTTGAAAGATGGTTGATGTGCAGTATTGTGTTAGTTTCAGATGTAAAGCAAAGTAAAATATATACACACACATACATATACATATATATGTATTATATATGTATAAAACATACACACATATACATATACATATTCTTTCTCAGGTTATTTTCCCTTATAGATTATGACAAAACATTGAATATAGTTCCCTGTAGTTGGTCCTTGTTGGTTATCTATTTTATCTGCAGTGGTGTATATATATATTAATCTTAAGCTCCTAAGTTATCACTTTCCTTGCCTTTCCTGTTTGGTAACCATAAATTTCTTGTCCATCTTTGGGTCTGTTTCCATTTTGTGTAAATTCATTTGTATCATTTTAATATATTTTTAGATTCCACATATAAGCAATATTGTATGATACTTGTCTTAGTATGATAATCTCTTGGTCCATTCATGTCGCTGCCAGTGGCATTATTTCATTCTTTTTTATGGCTGAGTAATATTCCATCGTGTATATATGCACCACATCTTTTTTATCCATTCATCTATTGATGGACGTTTAAGTTGCTTCCCTATCTTTTGCAGTTGCCAATACTGCTGCTCTGAACATTGGGATGCAGCTACTTGTTCATTTGAAATTGCACTTGTGGTTTAGCGTCTTGACACAAATTGTACCACTGCTGTGCCTGGCATTTGGTTAAACAGGATCCACCAGTGCAGTTGCTTATGCTACTTTATCTGAACAGACACATATCAGATGAATTCAGAGAAAGCCCAGTACTGATCTTTAAGCTTCTTAATAAGTGATGGAGTAACAGAAGTTCAACTCTATATTCGGTGATATTAGGAAAAGGTTTATTTCAAGATCATCACAAAAGTTAATGGCTTTTAATATGTTAGTTGAAGCTCCTCTCAGTAAGGATGCAAACGTTGGAAAGTAAAAGTTGTTGTAAGACAAAAATAACCATCAGTCATCTGATCTCTTATGAAAATGTTCTCGACTCAGAGCTCCCTCCTCATTTAATACTAGTTCAAATAATACTCAGCATTATTTGAGGGCTAGACTGTACCAAGGGCCATTTCACATGAATCATTTTATCCTCATAAGAGCCCTGTGCGGTAGGCCCTTTTAGGAGCAGCCCCATTTTACACGTGAAAGAACTGAGCCAGAGTTAGGGTCACAAAGCTATGCACTGGACATGGCAGGCAGGTACCTCCTTTTTCTGCTCCCTGTGGGCAGGCATTTCCAAGAGCATCTGCAGTACAGTGTAAACATGGCGGCTGACAGAGTAAAAATACGACTAAAGCCCAAGACAAGAGTTTCATTAAGTCAGTGTAAGTGATGCTGAAGTTCTGTTTCTGAGTGCTGGGGAGAAGGAGGAATCTGGGCAGATGCAGATCTGGCCAAAGTAGCACACCTCAGTGCTGTGGCAGAGAGAAGTGACAGGGAAAGTGACAAGATCAGCACTTCCAAAAGGGCGTTTATAATAAGGTAAAGAGAGATCCTGGAAAATACGATGAAGACATCCAACATGTTTACAGAAATGTCCCTTTTGATTGTGTTGGGCCAGTCAAGCTGCAGTGATGCTGCGTCGTTCTTGAGTTATTTCATCAATTCTAAGATGCACACAGTGTTTATATTTTGACAACTCTGAAAACAGGATACATTTTGTAATCAGTGAAGCAGAGAGCCTGAAATATTTGGTGTCACATGTCTGTGCACTCTAACCATTACAGGTAGTTGCAACTATAACCTGAATATTCCTAAATGTGAGTGAGCTAAAACATACTGTCAGAATTAGTTTTATTTTTCAGGGTCAACTCCTGATCATTTGTTTTCCCATTTGTTAGGGGCATCCATGTTAAGTGGCCTTTTATGCATTCCAGATATCCTCAGATAACCAGGTCCTATGGTATACATCGAGCCAGTGTGGGTATTTAAATATAATTTTTAAACTGTATAAATACTGAAATAAAAAATAAAGTTTAAATAAGCATTCTGTGGAACACCTATGCAGCTGTTCCAGGCACAGATGAGTGTGGACATAAGGATGTAGACCGGTCCTGAGTGTCTGATCTTGAATTTCAACCACCAGTATTTCCAAGCTGTGTGACCTTGGGCAAGACCCTCAGCCTCTCTGTGCCTTGGTTACTTCATCTATAAGATGGAGATAATAATATTACAGTTCATAGCACTGTTGTGAGATGTAAATGAGATGATCTTTATAAAGCACTTAGAACTGTGGCGGCACAAAAAAAAAATGGTGTGAACTATTATTATGTTTTTCAAAGCATCCATAATGCAAACTCCACCAGCCCCCAGAAAAATTAAATAAGTGTCAGTCGTTATGTTAAAAGATAACTTTTATTTGTGGTTTTCTCATTATAAAAGCAATATATGATGATGATAGGAAAAACAGAAAACATTAACATATTTAGTATCTTTTCCATTCACACATAGTACTCATTTTTACAAATACAAGATCATATATACCACACATACCATTTTACCCTGATTCTTTGCATGATGATAAGTAGGGAGCATCTTTCTAAATCTGAATATTCTGCCATAAGCTCATTTTAAATGCCTCAAAAATCGTTCCTTCTATAGATTAAAATTTTAACCATGCTCCCTTTTTACTTATTATAGTCATTCTACAGTAAACATCCTTGCCAGAATATGTTCATTTAGTCTTTAATAGTTTCGCTATGATGAATTCTTTTATTTTAAAATTTTATGAAAGTACAGTTGATTTACAAGGTTGTGATCATTTCTGCTGTACAGCAAAACGATTCGGTTATACATGTACACATTCTCTTTCAGATTCTTTTCCCACATCGATTATCACAAAATATTGGGTGGAGTTCCCTGGGCTATATAACAGGTCCCCATTGGCCAATCATTGCGTATACCTCCGTGTGCATATGCCAGCCCCAAACCCCCAGCCCATCCCTCCCCACCCCCACCCGTCCCCTTGGCTTATGTTGAGTTCTTAAGAGTGGAATTGCTAGCGTAAAGGAGTTACAGTGGGTCCCACTTTTCTTCAGGATTTTTCTTTTTTCTATTATAGTTGATTTACAATGTTCTGTCAATTTCTGCTGTACAGTCAAGTGGGGTCCAACTTTTGTAGCAATAACAATAGCTGTAAGAATAGCTGCCGTTGACCGAATGCTTGCTATGAGCTCGGCCAGACTCACAGTAACCCTCAGGGGTAGGAAATTTTACTGTCCCCGTCTTAGGACTTAGAGACTCGGAGAGCTGAAGTAACTTCACGAGGTCACAGCACTGCCTGCCAAAAGGTCCCGGCCCGGCTTTGAGCAGAGCCGCCAGTGCCCCTGGTTCTGGTCCTCTGCAGTGCTCAGCAGGTCATTTGGTGCCTGGACACGTTCCCAGTTTACTCCCTCTCCTCGGTGATCTATTTGATTTATTTTCACAAGCAGACCACATAAGACCCTCCTATTGATCCTGGGAGGGCGAGGAGCCAAATGTGACATTTTTGATAAACCACTGGCTAAAGACAATTAGACGGGAATGTGCAGTAAATAAGAAATCACATCAGCAAGGCACTGAGAGGTAAAACCTCAGTTCTTCTGACCTGGTGGCAGCCCTCTGGCCCATCCTGGAAGAGCCTTGAGATACGCCTCAGTTTCAAGGAACTTGACCCCTACACTGCGACTTCCTGGGTCTTCAGCGCAGTACCTTCCACCTTTCTCCTGGGTTGGCTCAAAAAAGGCAGCATGATGAGGGCATAACCTTATGGGAAGGTGTGAAATCAGTCCATTCATGCGCTCAGCAGATATCCCCTGAGGGTCTTTTCTGAGGATGCAGAGACGAAAGGCACCGAAAAAGATGGGGGCCTGGCAGCTTAGAGAGCGATGGCGGAGTCCTGTAGGGAGGGCTGTGAGATGAGTCCCGTGCGGAGGATTAGAACCGATGTTCTGGACATTCCAGAATCATCCTGGGTCTGGGTTTGAATCTTATCTCGGCTCTGTGGTAGCTGGAGGTTTGTGGACTTTGAAGATTCATTTTCACCATCCCTAAAACGAGGGCTTGTCTGTTCTTTCTCGGGTTGTGGTGAGAATAAACGCGGTAATGCCTAGGAAAGAGTCAGCACCCCGTGGAGATCGATCAGTCAGGCGGACTGGTCCACAACCCTTACGGCTGGCTCACAGGTAACCTAGCAACCAGGGGTCTTTACAGGGAGAATGGCGGGTCCTCTGGCAGAAACCAGTGCTGGTGTGCAAACCGAGCCGTCCCCGGTCCTGCTCAAGACTCTAATCCGGATTGCAAAGATCAGGGTCTTCCAACCCGCTCAAACGATTGCTATCTCGTCTCAATCCCTTTATCAGTATATGAGGTGGCAGGGGACCACAGTGCCTCTCCTGGGGCCCAGTGCACAGCACACCCAGCCGTGTCCAGCCTAAGCCCAGCCCTCCGTGCTCTGGAAGAGGGGTGGACGGCATGTACCCTACTGGCACTCTTGTACCTTCCTCCAAGTTGCTGTCATGAATCATTTATGGAGTTTGTTCCTGTCCCTTATAGCGTAAACTAATCAAATGTTAGCTATTATTATTCCTAAAAAGTTGGGTACAGGCGTTTTGAAGAACATAAAAACGAGCCACCAGTTCTAACCTGTGCAGGATTTTAGGACAGCTTCCTAAAGGAGATGCTACTCGAATGGACCCTTTTTTTTTTTTTTCATTTTTAAAAACGTTATTGATGTATATTCGATTTATGGTGCTGTGGTAATTTCTGCTGTACAGCAGAGTGAATCAATTATGCATGTACTCGTATCTATCCTTTTTCAGATTCTTTTCCCATATAGGTTATCACAGACTATTGAGTCGAGTTCCCTGTGCTGTACAGCAGGTCCCCATTGGCCAGGCATTCCCTGTAGCTCAGTGTGCATATGCCAGTCTCGAACCCCCAGTCCATCCCTCCCCCACCCCCACCTGTCCCCTTCGGTAACCATAAGTTTATTTTCCAAGTCTTCGAGTCTGTTTCTGTTTTGTAAATAAGTTCTTTTGCATCATTATTTTTTTCTAGCCTCCACTTTTAAGTGATATGTGATATTCGTCTCTCTCTGACTGCCTGCACTTATTTATAAAAGCAGAACGGACTCTTAGAAGGCAGGTTAACCAGGTAAAGAGAGAGAAGAGAGAGGAAAAGGTGATCCCAAGCCCAGGGTGACGAAGCTCTCCCTTGTTGTGTGGGCTGCATCGAAGCTCACAGAACGACTGTCCTCTTCTTTGAAACTGTTTTTCTTTCGCTGTCACTCACCCACGAGGGCATAGCTTTTCCTTTCAGAACTGGCTCTTACAAGGCCAGGAGTGACCGAGCAGTGCGGTCCCTCTGGAGGTTTGGCGGCTGTGACCCCGTGTTGAGTCGTCGCAGATTTACAGTCGTGTACACAGCCCCAGCTAGGAATCCATGTTAAATAAAAGGAAAAAGTGCTCAGACACCTCAAAGCTATGAATTACCCTTGAAACTGGGAACACACGCTTTCATGTTCTGAGGGGAAGCCTTGAAAATAGGAGATCAGGACTTCTGGTTTCCAACTGTTTCTCCCAGATCTCAAAAATTTTGTGTGAGGAAGTTCCCGCTGTGGCTTAGTGGTAACGAGCTCAACTAGTATCCATGAGGATGCGGGTTCGATCCCTGTCCTCGATCAGTGGCTTGAGGATCTGGTGTTGCCATGAGCTGTGGTGTAGGGTAGGTTGCAGATGAGGCTCGAATCTGGCATGGCTGTGGCTCTGGCGTAGGCCGGCGTCTACAGCTCTGATTCGACCCCTAGTCTGGGAACCTCCATATGCCACACACACAGCCTAAAAAGCAAGAAGAAGAAAGACATTTATGTGAGAGGGTTAACAGTCTCCCAAGGTGACCCTGTCTTCAGATAAATACATCATTCTGCCAGAGGCAGCCGGCCCCTTAGACTCCAGCAACATTTATTGAGCGCCTATTATGTGCTGTGTGTCAAGGGGCTGTGGCAGTGGACAAGGCAGAGCTGGCCCGTGTGTGGCCAGAGGGCACTGTCATTAGGCCCCTCTAAGAATCCCCGGGAAGGTCCAGCTACCAGAAAAGGCATTGTCCTTGCCTTGCCCCGGTCTGGCCGTGTGGCTTATGCTTTCTCCCAGTTTCTCGGGGGACTCCCTCTCTGAAACAGCTCTGAGAAGGTGGGGAGCCGGGATCTCACCGTAGTAGTCACTAGGGTGCTAGCTTGTTCTCTGCAGTAATAACCGATCCTTTCCCGTTCATTTTTCATCCCCCCCCACAACACCCCCCCCCATTTCAGACACTCAAAGCATTAACTCCTTTGAAACTTGAAAAACCACACTTTTAGGCTAGATAGGAGGCTGGAAGAGGAGGGAGAAGGGTTGGCAGAACCCATAATCTGCGTATCTTCAACCAGCAAACCCCCGAAGCCCCTACCAAGCCCACAGGCCCTCGTAGGAACCAGACACATGATAAACGCCCGCAGAGAAGCGCTCTTCGTGTTACAAAAGCGGGTCTGGTCTCACCTTTTATAACCCTCCTCGGAACGTTCGTCTCTGCGGTCTTTCCATGGGCCTCCCGTTGCACTAAAGGGGAAGTCTGAAGCTCTTCTGGAAGGCCGGCTCTCTGAGGGCAAAGACGGTTGGGCTCCCTGCCGCGTCCCCAGCGCTGTCAGCACCACTGGTCCGCAGCGGGTCCGCCAGTCACCGTGGCTGCTGCTCCCCTCTGCGCACTGCTGAGCAGCAGTGTCCTCATATGGAAAGTGGGGAAAATGATTCGTATTCAGTAGGGCTGAGATAGTACACGCGAATCTCTTAGAACAGCGCCCGGTCTCATTATACGTTACCTCTCGTACCATCTGAGAAGTTAGCAAACAAATATTGGGAAAATTGCATAGGGCTTACTACAATTTCCTAAGAATTTGTCCAAAAGAGGTTGTGTCCTTTCGGCCATTACGTCACCAGACTCCACTGTGTCGGCGCACACGTCGCTCTGGGTGCTATGTCCTCGGGGCCTGAAAGTTTTCATTCATTCAGTCAAGATCTTTGCTGAGTACCCGCCATGCACCAGGCACTGCTCTGGGCACCAGGGATACTGTAGGGGGTAAAACAGACAAGTCTCCCGCTCTTTTTCTTTCCTGGACTCAGAGCTGGTTAACCGCTGTTTGTCTGTTTATCTTATCGAGGTGAAGTTGATTTACAATATTCTGTAAGTTTCAGGTGTACAACATAGTGATTCACAGTTTGTAAAGGTTATATTGCATTTATGGATATTGTAATGGCTTCCAGTCTTAAAGTTGAGTCCAAGAGCAGTGAGAGGAACTCTAAATTAGGAGATAAGTCACAAGGTTTTTTTCACAGAGTGTTGAGTTTTTGTTGAGGACAGAAAAGGAGAAGGCATGGAAGCGTTTTAGAACGGGGGGTTGTTAGGCAGGCATGGAGGATGGGAAGCAGGCAGCTGTGAGGTCAGGAAGGAGGGCAGGCCAGATAGAGGGAAGAGCTCATGCAAAGGCCCTGAGGCTGGCATGACCCAGGCATGTTCCAGGAATAGAGAGAAGAGCAGCCTGGTGGACCATAGGGAGAGATAAGTCTGGAGCTGGGCAAGAGGAGATAGGGGCCAGGTATGGCCAGCACCCAGCAAAGCTACCCAGATCTTTTTTCATCTTCTCCAGGGGGACGTCTCCCTGTCCTCAGGTACCCACCACCATGTCTGCTGGGTTCTGCCTTCCTCCCCTTTCTCCACTCACTGGCATCTTTAGGAAACTTACTAACCAGGCCAACCACCAGGTATGCTGGCAGCTCCAGCCAGGTTCTTGGAACACGTTAGGTGACCTCCAACAGTTAAGACTCATGCAAATCCAAGTTCAGGTCCTTGCTTGGCCACCAACCAAAGTCGACAGCCCTAGGTATGTTCCTTAACCTCTCCAGCAGCCTTTGTTCTCTCCTGAGAAATGGGGATGAGAATAGGGTTTCTGGGAGGATGAAATGAAATAACATATATCAGCTTTTGCAATTATGCCTGGCATATAGCAAGGGCCTAGAGGAAAAAAAGGAAGTATTTACTTGTGATGATTACATGTTCCACTGCTGCAAGAGGATATGTGATGGAAAAATCAGGAATTGCACCTGTGCAGAAGTCCTCTCCCCACCACCTTCCTTACCGTAAGGAACAGTGTTGGTTCCTCTCTGTCTTTGGGCTGTTTGGTCCTCACTTGGGGAGCCCGGCTCAGTGATTGTTGTTACAATCCACACATGCAGGTGCTATTTCCTGCCTGGAAGCTTAGGGGCTCATTCTCATAGCTGGTTGACAAATGGCCCAGCAGTGCCCACCCTGGGCCGGTCAGCATCTAGTGAAGTGACTTGGACACTGCAAGTGGGAACTGAAAAAGACCGGCGGGGCCATGTGGAGGGAAGGCAGCCCCCGGAGCACAGCCCACCGCTCTCATCCTTGCTTCCTGGAGCGCTCAGCCCTTTGAAGGAGAGAAAAGAGGTTGTGCGGAGCTTTCATGAGGCATCAGCCCCACGCGCTTTGCCACAGGCCTGGCTGGAGGCAGAAAGAGATGGGCAGGCCCCTGGGAGCGACCCCACCTCTGGCAGCCGTCAGCCGCTGCCGCCAGAGATTCCGCAGTCGGTCGTGTGGCTCCAAGCAGCCTTTACTCACACACGCTGCTCCCCTGCAATCCTATCAACCGCCGAGCACACCCTGCCATCTGAGGCATAATCAACATCAGACATCCAGAGGCTGGGACGCTGCCAGCGCGGAGCCGGGAGCAGCAGGCCCTCCGTGGGAAACGCCAGCATTTGCTGCTTCTCCCGTCCACGTGGCCCCTCAGCAAGCGGACGGTCCAAAGAACAATAAAGTTATCCACCCACCGACCCCCCCCCCCCGGCTTTTCCTGGACCCAGTAATAACATCCTCCTGAAGGGCCATGAGTCTGTCTTTAACCTTGCACTCTTTGGCAGGTGTGCATTGGCGTGGTTTCCAGAAGCATCTCTCAGCTGCGCGCTTCTTGCCTGCGGACACTTCCCCTTCTGGGAAAGTGACAGGTCCCGCTCGATGGCGCGGCCCACTCTGTTTTCTCCTCCAGCTCCTCTGGAAACCCGCTCAGTTATCTTAATTACCATTCCTCCTCGGTCTCTGCCAAGAAATGGGAGAGATTGATAATTGGATTCGTCCAACATTTGCTATGGTTTATTTCTTTGTTTCTGGAGCACTCGTCAGAGTTGCATTTTCATGCCACTTTGGGGTATGACTGATGACTCAAAGACACATGCCAACATGGGTTGTTTTTCAAAGGCCAAGGTGAAAGACGGTTGGTGGAGGGGAGAGGGTGTTTATTTGAGGTCACTGCACTGTCACCCTTTGCATGGCCATATTGCCGAGTCAAGAGAGACTGGCTGCTTTAGGAGACAGACTTGCTCCTGCCGGCAGCCTGGGCACGCATATTCCCCCATCGGGATTGGGTCACATGCCTTCTTATCCTCTTCCTGGGCTTCTGCAGATCTCTTAGTGAGAACAGGCTATCGAGAAACCTTCCTAGTCAACTGAGCACAGCACGGTCCCCTGAGCAGCCCTGTATCCAGGATGGATTGCGATGGGGTCCTGGCACTGAGGAAACAGGTGTCCCTGGTACTAAGCCTGAGTTATCAGTCCCCAGTGCTGGGGCCTGAGAAAGCAACTCCGGCCCGAGCCTGAGTTTTTGGAAGGTGGCCTCCTTCTCGTGTTAGCCAGGCTGCCAGGCAGGCTGGCTGGAGCGCTGTCTAGGATTCCTAGAGAGCAGAGGCTTTTTAGAACCAGATGGCCTCCACGCAAATCAGCTTCTTCCTGCACTCCTGCTCTCCCCGCCCTGGAAAGCAGTGTCTGCGTTCGGCTGGCTTGATCCACCTGGTATTTCAAGCCTCCAACCCTCCTAAAGTGAGAGCAGCCATGGATGAAGCTACGTGGTGCTGTTTGGTGTGTGTTAACCTATGAGGAGGGTAACCGTGTTAGCCAAACCAGAGCACTGTCAAGAGCGAAAGGAGAAACAGGAGGTATAAACTAGGACACTCCTCGGCACACTGGCAAACACAGACGCCCTGCACGTAATCGGTGGACTTTGAACCAACAAAAGATTCTGCCTTTCCTTCCTGAGTGATTCTCTTCCATTCAACCCAAGCCGCAGCAACGCTAGATCCGAGACCCATCTGAGACCTACACCACAGCTCACAACAACGCTGGATCCTTAATCCCACTGAGCAAGGCCAGGGATCGAACCCTTGTCCTCGTGGATACTAGTCAGATTTGTTACCGCTGAGCCACAACAGGAACTCCACAGATATTTATTGATCAGACTCTGCTCAAGAGGAATGAGATTGAACGGTGGATTATAATCATGCTAGCAGAAAACTTTTAAGGCGTGCTTACCATGTACAAACTATGTACCATTCTAAGCCCTTGGCAGGGTTACGGTTTGACTCATTTAATCCTTATAGCAGGGGTTTGATGTGTTATGATTCTGCCTTGGTATTTTTATTATGCCCATTTTAAAGATAAGGAGACTAAGGCCTGGAGAAGTGAAATAGTTTTTGCAAGAGTCACAGCAAGTAAGCGGCAGGGCTGGGATACTAATCTAGGGAATCTAGGTCTGCAGTCCTCACGCGCTATCCCTCCCCATGCAGGCGAAATCCCTGCCCCCCCGGAGCTGATATTCTTCTGAGTAGAATGACAATGAACCTATAAAAAAGTTATGTCATTTTGGAGGGTGAGAAGTGCTTTGAAGAAAATAAAACCCAGCGAAGAGATGCAGGATTGGGACACGTCAGACCCTGTTTCCTGTCCCGCCCACATGTGCCAGGGCCCCCGGCTCTTCCTTAAGTGAAAAGTACCCTCCACGCTTCCATGGAGAGACTCTGAGGAACCAGCCAAGAGACATGTCCCCTCTCTCCCGTGACAAATGCCTTTTCCCAGAGTAATTTGATTGGTTAGACAGCGAGCCCAGCCGCTGGTCCGGAGCCATTTCTGTGCCCCTGGGCTGGTCAGCCAATTCAGCAAGACATGACTGATGCCCAAATTAATCATGAGCAATGGCCCCCCACAAGTAATCATCTTCCCGCAACTTTTCCTCTTGGGGCTGATAACCTGGACCCCGGATGAAGTATGTCCTTCTCACCCGGGCACCAAGGAAGTCGCACTCATTTCTCTGGCTGACAGCAGTTTGTAGACGGGGGTCTGGGTAGTTGGACTTGGACGAGGTTGCTAAGGAACAGACGCTTTGGTTACCAAGGTCCCTGAAAGCAGCATCGGTTTGTCACATCACTTCAAATCGTTTATTTTATCCCATAAAGACAGCTGCGACCGATGAGCCCCGGGGTAGAGGGAAGCAAAATACGAACATTTGTTTCCCGAAAGATGGTGGAAATTTCCACTTCCTATGCCATGACCCTTTCCAGCCCCCTTGATGCGAAAACCAGAACCACGTGCATCTCCTCTGTGATCCTTACAATTTGCAAGTAAGTGACTCACAGTTACGAGGTACTTAGTAAAATGATTATTAGCTTCCAGGCACTGCCCTGAGCATTATCTCATGTCATCCTTCTAACATCCCTGAAAGGCGCGTGCTATTATTCCCTAGTATGCAAACCAGGAAGAGGATAAAAGATTTGCCTAACTTCAAACAGCAGCAAATGGCAGAGTCAGAATTCAAACCCGGGTCTGTCTGACAGCAAAGTCTTTGTACCTAAGATTATAGACTCTTTTGTTTTCAGTGATCACCTTTCAGATGGGAAAAACTGGCAATTCTGCTGATGGGGAAGTCACATTAGTAGATTCCTGGAGTTTTATTCTACGGAGCTCATGAAAGAGGTTACAGTTGATGTCAGTAACCTATAAAAACCTTTTTACGGTGGGGAAGGTGGTGAGAGAGAGCTTAATCCCACAGTGATGTTTTTTATCTGCTGAAGACCTACGCTTCGAATGTTCTCTGCAAGGCACAGTGCCAGTGACTTTCCTGTGCAATGATTTAGAAAGAGTTCACAAGATCAGTCCATTTCTACCGGGGTCTTATTGATTTTCTTGTCGACAAGCAAGACGTGAGGGTGCCCTCTCTGCCTTTGCCTTCATCCTCTCTGTCCAGCCCATGGTTAAGCCCTGTCCTGTCTTCCCTAGAAATCTTACGGCAAAGTTGTCTCCTTTTCCATCACCGTCCAGATCAAGATCCCGGCACCTCACACTTGGGTTTCTGCAGGTGCCTCCTGACCGGTCTTCCTGCTCTTTCATTCCCTCCTCCAGAACATCTGCTAGGCTGCCTGCAGATGAACTCCTCGGAACATTCCGCCCAAAGTGCAGTCCCTGCTCAAGGATCTTCTATGGCTCCCACTTGCCACAGGATTCCACCATTCCCTAGGAAAGCCTCCCTTGGGTCACACTTGCTCTCCTATTCCCCACCCCATTCCCGGTAGCCTTTACCCACCACTCTGTCTCCCGCCAGTTGTTTCTGGTTCTGAGCCTCGTTTCCATTGAAACAGAGTTCCATGTTGAATTGCTGGTTGTTGGGAGGCCAGGCATTGTGAGGGCATGGGTATTGCACCTGAACGCATCTAGGTCTAAATGTTTGCTTGTCCACCTTGTCACTGTGTGACTTTTGATCTGTTGCTTGACTTCTCTGAGCTTCAGTTTTCTTATCTGTAAAATAAAATACCGATAGTACCTATCTTACAGAGGTTTTACAAGAGTGAAAAGATGATAATGGTGATGCTGATGACGGCTCACATGTGTTTTGTGTTTTGCTCTGTGCCAGGCACTGTTATAAACATGATCTTATTTCTCACAACTACTTAGTACGTAGGTACTCTTATTTTTGGTTTTGCAAAGGGAAAAACGGAAGCAAGGACAGGTGAAGCTAGGAAGTGCCAGATTCCCTCCCAGGTAGTCTGATCCTAAGCCCTCTTTCCTGACAACTATGCTCTATCACCTTCCCTTAGTGAATAATCAGTCAGTGGTGTCTGGTAAAACAGGTCCATAATTCCTTACCTGAAACTCTTGGGAAGCCAGATGCATTTCGGAGGTCAGAATTTGGGGAATTGTAAAGAAAGTTATATTTGGCATGTATTGTATATTATGTAACACCCCAGTGGGGACTGGAGCAAAACCTCTCTCTCTCTCTTTCTCTCTCTCTCTCTCTCCTCCACCACATCCAACAGAAGGAGAAACCATAAAAGCAGAAAAGAGATCATGACCTCTAGTCATAAAACTAAGCAATAGGCATAATAAATGGTGACTGTTATTATAAATTTTGTGACTCCTGTTTTACGTATGATAAAATGAGCTGATGGTAAACTAAACTCAGAAGGTTGTAATGATTGTGTACAAAACTATAAATGCAATAAAATTCATCGAGTAATTAAAAAAAAAAAGAAGCTGTATCCCTCCTCAACTGTGGCCCATGAGGTCATGGAGGCTAAGCTGAATGATCTCTGAAGGTCTCTCCAATCTGGGCACTACATGTTTCTCTAGAAAAGATGTATATTTTATGTGTCTTGTATTGTTTTTGTTTATGAGAAATTGTCTATTTAATAAACTCGAATAAGATATTAGCCCTTTAAAAAAAAAAAAAAAAGGAAGAGGAAGAATTATCTCTCAGTTAAGTCAGGGGTGGGAGGGAAAGGTGCTGGTCACAGGACCAGGTCTGTACCCTGTGTCACACGCTCTCTTCTTTTCCTAGTATGACTTCATGGAGCGTCTGGATGGGAAGGAGAAGTGGAGCGTGGTTGAGTCGCCCAGGGAACGCCGGAGCATACAGACCCTGGTTCAAAATGAAGCCGTGTTTGTCCAGTACCTGGACGTGGGCCTGTGGCACCTGGCCTTCTACAATGACGGCAAAGACAAAGAGATGGTTTCCTTCAACACTGTGGTCCTAGGTAGGTACGGCTCTCTGAGGTAATTGGTCATGAAGGGAAGGATGGAAGGGTCTGGCTTCTCTGATCAAGTCACATCATCCAAGGTGGTTCTGCTGTGTAGGGACCAATCAGCATCATAGTATCATCCTCCTAAAACTAACCCTGATTAAAACACGCGTGCTTATCTTGCATCACGAAAGGTCCGCTGTGAGCCCCAAGGATTGAGTTGTGGTGAAGAGCTTGGGTGCAACCATCTGGCTCAAGCCCTGGCCACACAACCAAGGCAAACCGTTGGCCTTTGGTAAGCCTCAGTTTCCTCATGGTAAAATAGAACTAATTAGTACCCACCTCGCAGGACTACTGTGAGAATTAAATAAAGTACCTGAATAAATCCCTAAAAGTGTAATAGAGCCAGTCAATACCATTCGTGTCAGGTCAGAATTTCTCTTAAAAATCAAGGAAAGCTCAACCTAAATTTAAAAACAAAAAACCTGGAGTTCCCTTCGTGGCTCAGTGGTTAATGAATCCGACTAAGAACAATGAGGTTGCGGATTCGATCCCTGGCCTTGCTCAATGGGTTAAGGATCCGGCGTTGCCGTGAGCTGTGGTTGAGGTCGCAGACGCGGCTCGGATCCCGCGTTGCTGTGGCCGTGGTGAAGGCCGGCAGCTACAGCTCCTGTTAGACCCCTAGCCTGGGAACCTCCATATGCCGCGGGTGCAGCTCTACATAAAGGCAGAAAGACAAAAAAAAAAAAAAAAACTTTAAAAGTAAATCAGGAAAAAGATATATACAGAAGAAATAAATCATATTTTTCCCCAAGTAGGTAAATCTCAGAAAGTTTTAATTAAGCATTTGTTATTTGGGACATGTTTTAGCACTACTTTTTAGTAGCTGTTGGGGGAAAAGCTAATTTTATCCAAAATTTCCCTTTAGATTTGCATACAAACGCCTGAGAGGGCCATTGGTTTGAGAATATTTCATGAGGTTTTTCTCAAGTAAACCCTAAGAATTTTAACCATCATGTCACCTATAAATATTTTCAATACATTTATTTTGTCATTAGGTTTTCATCTTTCTTTCTAATGATAGTAACTGATCCTGAGTAGAACCTCTCTGAATCAGGGCAGATCGTTAGACCACTTCCAGAGGAATAAACTGAGCTTCAGGACACTTGAGTCCCTCAAGGTCCCAGGTTGTGGGAACAGTGGAAACGGCATGGGCTTCTGGGCCTTGTTGATGGCTTTTCTACAACACCAGGTTGTCCCAACAGCATTTAGTTTTGGATCTCGAGGTCCACTAGAGAAACTTAGTTAAGATGGTTGATGCAGGATTAAATCCTAGCTTTTTTTTCCCACATCCTATGTGGCGGAGTCACGCCTTTCCCCAAGCTACAATTGCATGGTTTGTGGACAGGTGCTGACCTTGTCCCTAAAGCAGGGGATGATGTGACGTCACGCATGGGACGTGTCTGGAAGTGAGTTGGCAGTCACTCACGAGAGCTGATGACTTTGTAAGGGCACATCCGATACGGTTGTATTTCTGTTGACCGCTTGTTGAGAACATTTCTAATGGTTTCATGGATTTCTCTGAGGTGTTCCCCGATTCTTGAAAGAACTCTATAAGCCAACCTGAAATTCAGGGGGCAGCCACCCCTTAAGAATGGCACAAAATCAGGCAGGATTTGGTATTTACCAGTGCATGGAAATAAATGCTTATTCCTTCTGCTAAGAAAGGATTGGCAGGAGTTTTCTCATGACTCAGTGGTTAACAAACCTTACTAGCATTCATGAGAATACAGGTTCGATCCCTGGCCTCACTCAGTGGATTAAGGATCTGGAGTTGCCGTGAGCTGTGGTGTAGGTCCCAGAGGCGGCTCAGATCCCACGTTGCTGTGGCTCTGACATAGGCCAGTGGCTACAGCTCCAATTCAGCCCCTAGCCTGGGAACTTCCATATGCCGCTGGTGTAGCCCTAAAAGACAAAAGGACAAAAGAGAGAGAGAGAAGAAAGGATTGGCCCTAGCAGGGCTAGCTATGTGCTGTAAAGCAGTGTTTGGCATGCCGGAGCTCATGGGCTGAGTCTGGCCCACTGCCTGTTTTTATAAATAAAGTTTTATTGGACCATATCCACATTCGTCTGCTGACACATTGTCTGTGGCAGCTATAACAACCGAGTTGAGTGGTTACAAGCAGAGACAGTTTGGCCCACAAAGCCTAAATATTTTCTGTCACTTGACAAAACAGATTTGCCAACCTCTGCTCCACATTAATGGCATAAATTTTGTATCATGAAAGTCACTGGGGAGGTCTTCCATAGTTAGGGAAAATTTCCATGATCAGGTTTTATTCCATGGGGGGGGGGATAAAAGGATAAAAGCTAGATCACAAAAGAAAGCAACTGGCAACATATTTGGAACTAGTTTGAGATACTGAGATTAAAAAAAAACAACATTGCATTTAAGAACACGATGAGAAATGATATTCTTTTCATGGCCTTGTGTTTAAACATGATGACAAATGATATCCTTTTGGTTGCCTGTGTTTAAACTCAAAGGCTTGACACACATGATAGGACACCCCACACACAGCAGCTGGCTTAGCCGGAGTCTACAAAGACTGGGGGGAATGGTTACTAACAAAAACTATAACAACTACACCTCCATAGCGGGTTGACCATGTGCCAGCCCCTGGACAGGCCCTTTGGGGAGCTGGCTCAGTCAACTCACAGAGTAACCACAGGAGGTCAGTGGGGCCAGTATTCTATTTTGCAGCTGAGGAAGCCCAGACTCAGAGAAGTCAGACAACTTGGCCAAGGTCACGTACAGCTAGGAAGAAGTGGACTCAGGATGCAAACTCTCCAGGAGCCTGTGCTCTTAACCACCGGATTGCTTTGGGTTCTGGCCAGTTAAAGGCGCTTCCGTGCCGCAGGGTGTCTGGGGCCATGTTCTCTAATAATGGCTCTGACCTCCCTCGCCTGTATCCGCATGGACACGGACTGCAGTAGTAAAAGGCGCTTCCCCCAGCCCATTACCCCCACTCCCCTGTCAGAGCTGGGAATCGCAGTTCTCTTAAGAGGATTTCTCTTGTCTGGACTGGAGCTCAAAGAGAAAAGTCAAAGGTAATCAGCCTAATAGCTGGGCAGACATCTTGATAGAGCAATGATAGTCACTGGCCTGAAATGTAGGGAAAAGAACAGTGTTTTGTTTGGCTCAGAGCTTCTCCCACACACATCTATTATCAGAATGTTCTCCATCAAGAGCAGCCAGGAGTGCCAAAAGCCCCTGCGATATGAAACAGAAGGAAAGATGCAAGACGGGTGTCAACCAGCCATCACGCTAAATATACCTTTGACTCGGGGAAGTCTTTTGATGTGTTTTGGAGAGAAGCCACCTGCTTTCAGAAATGAGTTTCATCTCAGGGGACAACAGAGGAGCGATCTCGAGGCACGGCACAGATTTCGGGGAAGCTGACCTCCGCTTGGGTAAAAAGCCCATTTCCTGGCCCCACTCTCGTTGCCTGCCATTGTTTCCTCAAGACAGCTTCAGCCAGGTGGACAAAAAGGAAAGCTGATAAGATTTCAAGAGCAGTGTTTAATTGAGTTTTGGAAAAGGGAGACAGAAAGGGATGGGCCCCTTTTATAGTTCAGCAGTACCACGGATTATTTCTTCCCTCCGAAACTATAGAAATGCTTCAAAGATAAGACCTGGGGGAAATTGAATGAAAAATACTCTCCTTTGGAGTTTTTGCTTATTTTGGATTCTCATACCCTCCTGATGCCTGCACACATGCACACACACATAGAACCACATACACACACACACTTCAGCAAGTAGTTGCCAAGGACCTACTGTGTGCCAAGCACTGAAAATGAGTGTTGTAGGAGTTCCCTTCGTGGCTCAGTGGTTAACGAATCCGACTAAGAACCATGAGGTTGCGGGTTCGATCCCTGGCCTTGCTCAGTGGGTTAAGGATCCGGCGTTGCCGTGAGCTGTGGTGTAGGTTGCAGACGCGGCTCGGATCCCGCGTTGCTGTGGCTGTGGCGAAGGCTGGCAGCTGCAGCTCCTGTTAGACCCCTAGCCTGGGAATCTCCATATGCCGTGGGTGCGGCCCTAGATAAGGCAAAAAGACAAAAAAAAAAAAAAGAAAAAAAAGAAAATGAGTGTTATAGCTGAGCCACAGCAGTGGAGTTCCCATTGTGGCTCAGCTGTAATGAACCCAACTGGGATCCATGAGGATGCGGGTTCGAACCCTGCCTCCTTTCAGTGGGTTAAGGATCCGGCATTGCTGCAAGCTGCAGTGTAGGTCGCAGGTGTCACTTGGATCTGGCATTGCTGTGGTTGTGGCGTAGGCCGGCAGCTGTAGCTCCAATTAGACCCCTAGCCTGGGAACTTCCATATACTGCATGTGCGGCTGCAAAAAAAGAAAAAAGAATATACCTTGGTGAACAGTTCAGATCTGGTCTCTTGCTCATGGAGCTTGTTGAGAGAAGACAGGTAAAAGAGCAATTGTAGGAATTAGGGAAACATAGAGGAAAGGGGAGAAAGCCCAGGCTGAGGGAAGTAGAGAAGGAAGATGGCTAGAAGCTAAATGTTTTCTAAACAGAGCCTTAAGGATAAATACCTCAGCTAAGGCGTGGGGAGGTCTTACAGCCCAGCACAGAGCCGCTGCAGAGACCTCCGTGCCTGTCCACTGGGACTGGGGTGCCAAAGAGCTTCCTCTGTTCGCTGCTCTCTGCCTGAGCATGTTAGGTTTGAGAACCTGGTGCTGTGGCCTCGGCCATGTCAGTTCCCTCCAAACCAGCCCCAGATGTTCAGTGGGAATCAAGCTCTACCTTGCTGCCGGAGTGACTTTGGCAAGTGCAAGCTGGATGATGCCATTTCTGCATTTATACCTTTTTATCTGTTCCCATTGGTCCCAGAATAAAACCCGAGACATCCCACACGGCCTCCAGGGCCCTGGAGGATCCTGGTTCCTCCAAACTCATCTTTTGGTCACTCTCTTCCTGTTTGCTACTCTCCAGCCGTGCGGGACCCAGTTCTGCTCTCTTCCACCTCAGGGCCTTCGCATAGGCTCTTCCTCCTGCCTGGAGTGCTCTCTCCCTAAGCTTTTCACTTGGCAGCTCCAGCTCTCCCTCCTGTGTCACTGCATAGAATAGAGGGGGCTCCCTGACTGTCCTTTCTTTTTTTTTTTTTTTTTTTGTCTTTTTGCCTTTATGTAGAGCCGCACCCGCGGCATATGGAGGTTCCCAGGCTAGGGGTCTAACAGGAGCTGTAGCCGCTGGCCTTCGCCACAGCCACAGCAACGCGGGATCCGAGCCGTGTCTGCGGCCTACACCACAGCTCACGGCAACGCCGGATCCTTAACCCACTGAGCAAGGCCAGGGATCGAACCCGCAACCTCATGGTTCTTAGTCGGATTCGTTAACCACTGAGCCATGAAGGGAACTCCCCCTGACTGTCCTTTCTAAGGAGCTTCCTCCTCTTGCTCACTGTCACTGTATCCTGCACTCTTCAAAGCATGTGTCACAATTTTTATTTTATATGATGATTGGGGGCAGCTGGATTCTCTGTGACAGTGAACATTCTTTGAGGGCAGGGACGGTGTCTCTCTTAGCTGCCATTGTATTCACCAGTGCCTTAGAGGGTGCCTTGCACAGAACAGGTGCTTAATTAATAACAGAAACCATATGTCTGGAGTTGCCGCTGTGGCACAGTAGGTTAAGAATCTGACTGCAGTGGCTCAGGTAGCTGCAGAGGTGTGGATTTGATCCCTGGGCTGGCATACAGGGTTAAAGGTTCCAGCATTGCTGCAGCTGTGGCTCAGATTCTGTCCCTGGACTCTGAGCACAGCCATAAAAATTCACTCATTCATTCATTAAAATGACAGTAATTAATTAAAACAAAAACAGTCTCAATGATAAAAATAATCGATTTAAAAATAATTATTTTAAAAATAATGAATTAATTTAAAATAACAATAATAAAGTAAACCATTTGTCAAGGACCGTGACCAGTCTGAGATCACACCCTAATTATAAACTAACACAGTAGTCAGCCACGGTCTCATAGATATTATCAAAAAGGGAGACGCTCCTGGGTCAGAAACAGAAGACTCGATTCCTCAGAGGATTGCAATACCCAGGTTATCAGCACAAGCACCAGTTCTCCAAGCCCTGGTTCCAAGAGGGCAACACAGACAGGGCCAGGCGATGCCTGCACGTGCACTGGGTTGCATTACAGGAACGAAACCCTGAGTTTACTGTACCTGAGCCCCCCACTGGACCATGAGCTTGCTAGGTCTTTTCTCCAGAGGGAGATGTTATCTCTATTATACTGGACAGTAACTCCACCTGCCCTCTCCAGCCACCATCTCTATCTCCAGAGGCTGTTTACGGACAGCCTTTGAAAAGGTAGTCTAGGAGTTCCCATCGTGACTCAGTGGTTAATGAATCCGACTAGAAACCGTGAGGTTGCAGGTTCGATCCCTGGCCTCGCTCAGTGAGTTAATGATCCGGCGTTGCCGTGAGCTGTGGTGTAGGTTGCCAGTTCGGCTCGGATCCCACATTGCTGTGGCTGTGGTGTAAGCCAGTAGCTACAGCTCCCATTAGACCCCCTAGCCTGGGAACCTCCATATGCCACGTGTGGCCCTAGAAAAGGCAAAAAAAAAAAAAAGAAAAAGAAAAGGTAGTCTAGAGATGAGGCAGTCAGAAACATGCCTCTGCTCATAAGATATTCAGAAACACAAAGACTCGTGGTGAATGGTCTCCTAATGTATGAAATTGCTGATTTTTTTTTTTTGACCTGCAAAAGCAGCTCCTTCATATGATTCTGCCTAATACTTTTGGAAGGAAGAAAGGATGGATAGGTGAAATGAATTGATAGCCACTTGGATGCTTCTCAGCCCATCTTTGTAAGAGCCAGTCTCTGGAGTACCCCTCATAATGCAGCGGAAACGAATCTGACTAGTATCCATAAGGATGCTGGTTCGATCCCTGGCCTCAGCCAGTGAGTTAAGGATCTGGCGTTGCCGTGAGCTGTGGTGTGGGTCGCAGATGCAGCTCGGATCCCACATTGCTGTGACTGTGGCATAGGCTGGCAGCTGTAGCTCCTATTCAACCCCTAGCCTGGGAACTTCCATATGCTGCAGGTGCAGCCCTAAAAAGCAAAAAAAAAGATTTGAAAAAAAAAAAAGCCAGCCTCAAGGAGTTGAGCCTGAGGTGTTCATTGTTAGACACAAAAGAAATTGGCTTGGGCTTGATGCTGATTTTGGAAAAGCAAATACACTGAGTTCTTCTCCTACCAGAAATCAGCCACAGCCTGGTTCTGGAAGAAGAGCTGAGAAGTGAAATACTATAGAAAGAAGGCACTAAGGCATGGTTTGTTTTTTTCAGCCCAGAGTGGGAATAAATGGGAAGTTCAGTTTAAGGGAAAACTTCCCTTACCAGTCGCAGGTGTCTCCATTAGGGACAATTAGACTTCACAGTCTTTCATACACATCACAAAGCCAGTGTCCCTGACTCCCCAAGGACTGTGTCATGTCATCTTTGGGGCACAGTGGCTTTTCATCATCTTAGTAATTTAGAACCTGAAAGTCTAAATGTGTTTATTTGAATGTAAGGCAAAATGAGGATAATAATAATCATCATTTTAAAAGAATATGTCTGTTTCTGTGCAGACCCAAATCAACAGGAAAAAGTTCCAAAATGATCTCTTTGAAGCCTTTACTTGAGAGTACCCACAGTGAGGTAAATCATGAAACAAGATACCCGGGCAGTTTAGAACAAGGGGGAACTAATTGATTTTCATGAAAAATAAGATCTGCAAAAAGCTAGGCATAAAAGGACTGTAGTGTCACCCCAATCCTACTGCTTAATGGATCCCCAAATCATGCCCAAATTGATCAGGCTTACATGTTCAGACTTTTCCTTCCTTAATGCAGGGGATTTTTTTAATTTGCAAATCTGAGATCAGGAGCCACCACTGCCATTTGGAGACTCACTGTCTATACCTGAGGCTAAAAGCTGATACCCCGCGTCTCAGACCAAACCTCAGATTGATAGGATGATGTTGGGGACAGGGTGAGGGCCTCCAGTGTTTAAAAACACGCCAGCGTTCAAACATGGGCAATTTCCATTTTAAATCCAGATAAGTTGTTGCTTTTGGAAAAGCAAAAATTGCAGCAGTATGAGCTCCATATTGCTGCCTGGGCTAATCCCGTGGAGAGCGGTGGTTATGCCCATGCGCTGGCCGCGTCGCCCTAGTCCCCACCCCTCTGTCTTCTCCTGCTTAACTTAACTTCTTCCTCCCAGTTGTCTGTAGACATCTGAGGCTGCCGTCACTGCTCCCGAAAAGCAGCAGGTGGCTGATTATTAAATTGCTTCACCAGCAGGCAGAGGAAAAGCTAATCACTCACCTTTCCTCTTTTGCAGACTCAGTGCAGGACTGCCCACGTAACTGCCACGGGAACGGTGAGTGTGTGTCCGGGCAGTGCCACTGCTTCCCAGGATTTCTAGGAGCAGACTGCGCTAAAGGTATTTGCCACCGTTCCCCTGCTGTGATTAGAAAACAGAAAACGGGCTTCTCAGGAAGGGCGGGAGAGGGGGGACCAAAGCAGCCTCCCCAGCAAATTCCACTGAGGCACCTTGTAAGCCCGTGCCTGCTAGAGGTCCTCACCCTTTGGCAAAGAGTAGGGTTTGATATATGGCAGTTGGCCGATAGACCTGTAAGAGCAGGCAGGGCAGTTATCCTTGGCATTGAGGTGTGCTGAGAAGAAAGATCTCCTAAAAATGAGATGGTTGGATTTCCTGTAAAAGCAGAAGTGAATTACCATCACTCCTTTCTTATAATCATTAACTTCTGTGTAATGGAAGATTAAGCATCTCAGGGTTAGTAAATTTCATTCATTCTGGCCGGCTCCGCTCTTAATCTGGGAAGCGCTATTTATCTTGGTGGAATCGGTTTTAAATTGTATTATTAATTTATCTACACTGCTTTGCACAGAATGACTGGGGCCCTGGGATTCTTGGGGGAAAGGTAATATAAGAAAGAAAATGACTCTAGCAAGAACAGGGGACTTAGGGGTTGCATAACCAGCTAGCAAGAGACCTTGACCGTGACCTTCAGGTGTAGTGGAGAGCAGAGTTTCTCACACTTTTTAGACATGGTACACACACATGTGCATGCACAGAAGTATATGTTCTAGATAAATAGAGCCATAAAATTGAAAAAAAAATTTTCCCAAGACAAAAACCTTACTTCATGTTTCTTTTCTATTCTGTCCTATTTCGATTTCATTTTTTTTAAAAAAAAGAAAGGAGTTCCCTGGTGGTCTAGTGGTTAGGATTCTGTGTTTTGACTGCTGCAGCCCAGACCCTGGTCTGAGAATTAAGATCCCATATCAAGTCACTGCATGTTGCAGCCAAAAGAAAAGGGAAAAGAAATACACTGGCTCTCAATCCACCAGTGGATCTGAAAACAGAATGATGAGGAGGTTACGAGTGCTTGCTCAGCAGTCAGGCATCCCTGGGTTCCAAACCCAAGGTCAGCCATTCAGGGTGTCTGTGACCTTGAGCAAGTGAATCGCTACCTCCTCTGCAAAAGCGATTCCTTCCCAAATTCATTGTGAGGATAGAATGAGCGAGCACACGCAAAGCTTTTAGCAGAACACACTGTGAGCCTCAGAGGGTTTATTTTTACCATCTTTTATTTACACAGAGTATGTTTATTTATATGATCTTAAAATGTTTTCATAATTTTATGTGCTCTTCATTAAAAAGACCATCCCACCCTGACATTCTGGGAGAGAGGCCGTCATTCAGAAAGCCACTCTGTACGTGCTAAATAGTGCCACTCCTCCCCCCCCCCCCGCCACCACCACAAATGCTTGGGAAAATCGTATTTCAAATATTCCCAGTATTTCAGAGATTTGTAATTCGCATCCTTCTGAAGCCTGACTGATAAGAGATTAGGACTGTTTTGCGCCTGGCGTTCTCGATTTGGTCGCACCTGTGTGAAACTGTTTCCTAAATGACGCCACCTACGTTCCCATCCTGGACCATGTTATGTTTCGCACTCCTGTGAAAGGTTTGGTAAACCTGTCAGATGCAAAAGGAAAAGAGAGCAGGAGGCCCCTAGCCCATTCTCTGGGCTGCTTTTCACCCTAGCCCGCTCTACCCGGTGGCCTGTGGACACATCTCCCAGTAGACAGCGGAGCCGGGAGCCTCTACCAGCCAGCCCTTTGCTCGGGTTCTAAGGGGCCCAGCTAGAGGCATGCAGATGACACAGTGTATCACAGTGCTGAGTGCTTTTCCTAGCAGAAGGTTTTAAAGGAGCAAAAACTTCAATAGTCTTTGAATGGCTTTCCTTGCGTAATCAAATTTTCGTAGGAGTGAAGGCATTAATGAGAGGAAGGACAGAATAGTCTTTTTATCCATGGCTGCAAATGGGTTGAACCCTCAGCTGCATGGCCTGCGAGCTGTAAATGTATATTAACACTGACACACATCGATGTATTATTAATCCTAAAAACCATGTGTGCTCTGGCTGCACATCCAGTGACTGGCCTTTCAGCCCTAAGTACTCCAGCCATTTAAGAACGCTTCGCTCTCGATCCATTTGCAGATGAGTGTCCGTTCTGCATTATGGATCTGTAATGGGGTGTGCATTTAGCCGCTTAAAAGGCCTCTCGGTGTGTGTTTTGCATTCACCACCTGTACCGTGGCTGGGTGCACACTCCAAGTGTGCATTAGCCATGGTATATAATTGATCCTCGCGAAACAAGTATTGAGTGGCTGTTAAGAGTAGTTAGTCCTGCATACTCAGAGACTGTTCCTGAAATTGGCCTTTGAACTTGTATATTTTAATTCAGCCGTTGAGGCCTACAGGGGACAAAATTGAAGCCTTTAAAGAATCAAATTGCTTTCTCCTTGTTCCCCCATCTATTCTTGGCAAAGTTGGCTAAAGAATGCGCTTAGTTGCAAACTATTACATTTGGGATGGATAAGCAATGAGGTCTTGCTGTACAGCACAGGGAACTATATCCAGTCTCTTAGGCTAGAGACCATGATGAAAGACAGTATGAGAAAAAGAATGTATATTTATGTATGACTGGGTCTCTCTGCTGTACAGCAGAAATTGACACAACATTGTTAATCAGTTATACTCTTTAAAACAAAAGCAAAAAAAAAAAAAAAAAACAGGATGCCAGGAGTGGGCGTCTTCCGCTTTGCCCTAAAGATGTTTCTTCCTTGGTAATTTTGAAATAAGCACAGATTAAGCTCCTTCGTTAGCAACAGCACTGTTGGGAAACACGCTAAACCCTCATTTCCCAGACTTTGCTCTTTCATGTATCACCTTTGTGATTTTTGCCAAATTCATGAGCCATCAGTATTTTTATTTATTTACTGTATTTTTTTTAAGTCTACCCGTTAGGCTTACAGAGATAAGCTGATTTTCAAAAGAACAATGTCACAATCAAAAGTTTAAAAAGAGCAAACTGGAATCAGTAAACAGGAAATGTTAGTGGTGCTTTTTTAACCTTATCAAGAAAGGAATCTTTTCAGTGCCCTGAGCCTTCAGGCCAAGTCAGCTTCTCACACATTCATTTCCTTTCATATCAAGGATCCCAAAGTAGGCCTGAGCACACATGAGCCAGCTTGGCTCCTAGAAAAAATTCAAGCCTTGAACATTTCATCTCCTAAGTAGAGGCTCTGGAAAATGGCAGACTTCACTACCTCTACCTATGTGATCACGTAAGAAACCCCTTGAAAAATAGACACACAGATTTAACTCTACCTGCTTCAAATGAGTAAACGTAAAGATTAGCACCTGATTTATTTACTTGTACATTCAGCCTCCACCTCAAATTGTTTTCTTTATAAGAATAATAGTTACTAAATATTAAAGCTGCACCAGGCGTTGTGTAAAGTACCTAATACATGTGCTCTTATCTGTTCTCCTGTCAACACCGTGAGATAAATCCTTCTTTAACTACCCCCTCAATGTTTTAAGCTTTTAAGATCGAGAACCTTTTAGTCTTGCAGACAAGTTGCACAAAGAATAGAGTTCCCAGAGTTGACCCTAGCTTCCCCCCTAATTTCAATTACTTTTAAATTTGATAATTTAAAAGTTCAATTACCAAAACCAGGAAATTAACATTGATCAATGCTATTGACTGATTTATAGACTTGTTTCGGGTCCAGATCCCACGTTATGTTTAGTTGTCATGTCACCTTAGTCCCCACCAGTCTGCAAGGGCTCCTCACTCTTTCTTTGTCTTTCATGACCTTGACCGTCTTAAAGAGACCTAGTCAGGTCATAGCTTGTCCCTCAGTGTGGCTTTATCTGATGTCTTCTCATGATTAGATTGAGGGTATGCATTTTTCACAAGAGGCTGCGCCCTCCTCAGTGAATCCTATCAAAGATGCACTTCCGATCTATAATAAGAAAAAAATTAAGGCATTCCCGCTCTGGTGCAGTGGGTTAAGAACCCCACTGCAGCGGCTCAGGTCACTGCAGGGGCTCAGGTTCAGTTCCAGTCCAGGAACTTCCATATGCCGTGGGTACAGCCGTAAGAGGGAGGGAGGGAGGGAGGGGGTGGGACGGAAGGAAGGAGGGAAGGAAGGAAGGAAGGAGGGAAGGAAGAAGGGAAGGAGGGAAGGGAGGGAGGAAGGAGGGAAGGAAGAAGGGAAGGAGGGAAGGGAGGGAGGAAGGAGGGAAGGAAGGAAGGAGGGAAGGAAAGAAGGAAGGAGGGAAGGAAGGAAGGAAAGAAGGAGGGAAGGAAGGGAGAAAGGAAGGAAGGAAGGATGGAAGGAAGGAGGGAAGGAAAGAAGGAAGGGAGGAAGGAGGGAGGGAAGGAAGGAAGGAGGGAAGGAGGGAGGGAAGGAAGGAAGGAGGGAAGGAGGGAAGGAAGGAGGGAAGGAAAGAAGGAAGGGAGGAAGGAAGGAAAAAAGATTACAATGTAGGGTTGTAGGTGTGAGTGTGTGTACCCCTCCTTAGTCGTCACACGTGAGGCAGAGATGCTTGGGAGGCAGCCTCCCATTAGTCCTGTGCGGTCTGTCAGTGACGATGACAAATTACCACTTATGAACAACTTTGGAGCCCAGCAAGATCCTAGGTGTTTAGCGGGGAGTGACCTGGAGCAGACAGGGTGAGGCGGTGATGCCCGCGAGTGCAGAGAGGAGTGACGGCTGGTCCCTGAGCCCCTGCTCCTCGGAACAGCAATGCCATCTCCTGGCGCTGGAGCCCAGTCACATCCCTTCGTTCTCAATAAAAGCCCTGAGGAGCACCGGAGCGAGGGCCTCCCTCATCACAGACTCACTGCAGGCACCTCTGTTCCTTCCCCAGCAGTGCGCCCGGGCTGCCTCGGGCCTGCCGGTTCCTGCTCCTGCTGGCAGCCGGCAGACTCGGGCCCTCCTGCCAGGGGGAGAATTTGCCGCGTTAGCAAGTGAAATTCCCATCACATCCGAGCGGCCGGGTGTCCAAGTGACAGAAATCCGGATTTCCTCTCCTGACCTCACCCTGCGCCCTCAGTTGCACGGTGCAGCTGGCAGCTCCTTGTCTCCTTCTGCATCAGGCATCTGAAGACATCCTCCTCGCCATGAATGGAGGAATCAGCATGAATCTGCAGTCACTCCACAGCCCCCTCTGGACCAGGGGGCTCAGAAGTCAAAATGGAGCTGACCCTCACCCCGAAATGATGCCTAAGGGTCTAACACCTTTCTCCAAGTCAGTTGAGGGGAGCGAAATTTGTTGTGCACCCAGCACATGCTTCCTGGATGCCTCCTATGAGCCAGGTACCACACTAAGTGCCAGAAATACAGTGATGGGCAAGAAAGCCAGGACCTGCCTTCTGAGGGCTTCAGGTCTGATGGATGCACTTGATAGGCTGGTAGGAAATGTCCATGAAAGGCCAGAGCACTGCGCTGTGGACTCTGGATGCTGTAGACATTCTTCAGGAGAAGAGAAGGCAAGTTTATGAAGCAATTAAGTATGGATCTATGAAGATAGCCAATTTCATCCGGGAATGTGGAGAAAATTCCATGGAGAGAGAGTCTAGGAAAGGAACTACACTGAGTAGTACCTTCCGGTATCGAATTTCATTGATTGCCTAATGCAGAAAGCAACCTGTTGAGATTCAGAGCTTGAGGAAAGATGGCATTTCTTTCCCAATAACTCGTACCCTTTTCCCTCAGGTGCCTCTACTGTCCAGCTAGGATTGGGCTTATTATTCAATTATTGTTTACTTGATGTCTTTTTCTATTATTACTAATCCCCTTGCATGACTTTCTCATTACTCTGCTTTTATGCCATTTGTCGTGGGCTAGATGCTTTTTACCTCCAATTCCTTTTTCTTTCATCTGCTTTTATTTGAAGAACTCTCATTGACTTAAGATGCTTCCTTGGGTTGTATGTAAAGCAGTATTGCCTTTCAGAGGCTATCCAAGGCATCTGATTATTTTGTTTTGACACTAGATTCTCAGATGTGTACTTGGCGCTGAGCTTCAGGCTGCAACCGGCAGCAAACGTTAACACACCGGAGCCTTACACGTTAGGTAATGCTTGTTTAATAGCTACTGAAAATGACAGTGCCTGCCGCTGAACAGCTGTCAGGGAAGGCCCAGAAAGGCCACAACCACAGGAATACAAAATCTTCTCTTTAGGTGTTGGTCTCTGCTCCTACCCCGTTTCGGTGGAGCCTTGACAAAAGAGAATGGGGATCTTGCCATTTTTCTCCTGTTACCTGGCAAATGGACCCACTGCCCAGTCCCTCCCTCTGGGCCAGGTTTTAGCACTAAAGTCAAATCATTGCTATCATCATCACTGACATTTATTGAGTTCTTAATATGTGCCAGCCATTGCACTAAGCAACTACATGGTTATTTCATTTAATAGTTAATCATCCTATTTTAATTTTTATTATTTTTTTGCAGAAAGGCCCTTTTATTTATTTTTTAAATAAATTTTATTTATTATAGTTGACTTAGGAAGTTGTGTTAGTTTCAGGTGTACTGCAGAGTAAATCAGTTGTACATATTCATATAGCCATTCCTTTTCAGATTCTTTTCCCATGGAGGTTCCTATACCGTATGGAGTTGACTTTCCTGTGTTTGCTGTACTGTAGGTCCTTATTACCTATTTTATATAGAGTAGTGTGTATATGTCAACCCCAAACCCCTAGTTTATCCCTCCCATCCCACATTTCTTTCCCCTTTGGCAGCCATAAGTTTGGTTTCAAAATCTTTGTTTCTATTTTGTAAGTTCTTTTGTATCATTTTTGTTAGATTCCACATATTAGTGATTTCATATATTAGGCTTTCTCTGACTTATTTCACCTAGTATGATAATCTCTCGGTCCACCCCTGTTGCTGCAAGTGGCACTATTTCATTCTTTTTTATGGCTGAGTAATATTCCAATGTATATATGCATCACATCTTCTTTCTCCAATCTTCTGTTGATGGATGTTTAGGTAGCTTCCAAGTCTTAATTGTAAATAGTGTTTCAATGTACATTGGGGTGCATGTATCTTTTTGAATTATGGTTTTCTTGCGATACATGCCTAGGGGTGGGATTATTGGATTATATGGTAGTTCTGTATTTAGTTTTGAGGGAACCCCCATACTGTTCTCCATAGTGGTTGCACCAGCTTCCATTCCCACCAACAGTGTAGGAGGGTTCCCTTTCTCCACCTCCTTTCAAGCTTCTATTGTTTACAGATTTTTTGATGATAGCCATTCTGACTGGTATGAGTTAATACCTCATTGTAGTTTTGATTTGCGTTTCTCTAATAATTAGCAGTGTTGAGCATCTTTTCATGTGTTTTTTGGCCATCTATGTCTTCTTTAGAGAAACATCTGTTTAGATCTTTTGCCCATTTTTTTTGATTGGATTATTTGTTCTTTTGATATTGAGCTGCAGAAGATGTTTGTATGTTTTAGAGATTAATCCCTTGTCAGTCACTTCATTTGCAAAGATTTTCTCCATTATGTGGGTTGTCTTTTCATTTTGTTTTCAGTTTCCTTTGCTTTGCAAAAGCTTTCAAGTTTAATTAGGTCTCATTTGCTTATTTTTGTTTTTATTTCCATTACTCTAGGAGGTGGATCTAAAAAGTATTGCTGTGATTTATGTCAGAGAATCTTCTGCCTGTGTTTTCCCCTAAGAGTTTTATAATATCTGGTCTTTTGTTTAGGTCTTTAAACCATTTTGAATTTATTTTTGTTCATGGTGTTAGAGGGTGTTCTAAGTTCATTCTTCTACATGTAGCTGTCCAGTTTTCCCAGCACCATTTATTGAAGAGGCTGTCTTTTCTCCATTGTTTAGTCTTGCCTTGTTTGTTATAGATTAGTTGACCATAGGTGTGTGGGTTTATTTCTGGGCTTTCTACCCTATTCCACTGATCTGTATCTCTGTTTTTGTATCACTGGTATACTATTTTGATGACTGTAGCTTTGTAGTAAAGTCTGAAATCAGGGAGTCTGACTCCACCAGCTCTGTTTTTCTTTCTCAAGATTCCACCAGCTCTGCTTTGGCCGTTTGGGGTCTTTTGTGTTTCCATACAAATTTTTTAATTTTTTGTTCTAGTTTTGTGGAAAATGCCATTGGTAATTTGATAAGGATTGCATTGAATCTATAGATAACCTTGGGTAGTATAGTCATTTTGACAATGTTGATTCTTTCAGTACAAGAGCATGGTATTTCTTTCCATCTGTTTGTGTCATCTTTGGTTTCCTTCATTAGTTTTGAGTACAGGGCGTTTGTCTCTTTTGCTGGGTTTATTCCTAGGTATTTTATTCTCTTCAATGTGATGGTAAATGCAAATGTTTCCTTAATTTCTATTTCTAATCTTTCATTTTGGTGGATAGGGATGCAGGAGGTTTCTGTGTATTAATTTTGTGTCCTGCAACTTTACCAAATTCATTGATGAGCTCTAATAGTTTTCTGGTAGTATCATTAGGATTTTTCATGTGCAGTATCATGTTGTCTGCAAACAATGACAATTTTTTCCAATTTGGATTCCTTTTTTTTCTTTTTCTTCTCTAATTGCTGTGGCTAGGATTCCAAAACTGTATTGAATAACAGTGGTAAGAGTTAATATCCTTGTCTTGTTCCTCATCTTATCAGGAAAGCTTTCAGCTTTTCACCATTGAGAATGATGTTAGCTGTGGGTTTGTCAATATAAGTAAGGCCTTTATTACGTTGAGGTAGATCGCTCGACACCCACTTTCTGGAGAGTTTTTATCAAAAAATGGGTGTTGAAATCTTCCTATTTTATAGATTACTCTTATCTCCTTTTACAGATGAGGAAAATGAAGCACAAAGAGATTAAGCAACTGGCTCAAGAGCACTCAGTTAGTAAGTGGTATTGATAGGATTCAAACCAAGCAATATGACCTGGACTCTTAATGCTAGACCAGCCATGGGACTGATTAACCTCCAAAGATGTGAAGTGTAAGGAAGATGGTCTTTACAAGCAGTTTGCATGGTAGTTGCACACCAGGATTTGGGTTTGAACCCAAGAAACCTTCAGGAGAGGAAACCAGGGTTTACAAGGTAGAGTGGAAAAGCAGGCATCTGAAACAAAGTCCATTTGACTTCAGAGCCTGTTGCCCTGAACCACTCTCCTTGCTGCCACCAGCTAGAACATTCCATCAGTTCCCTCGTCCCATCATTTGCCAACTCCTATTTCATCGACCTTCAACACACTGTGCTCCAGTTTTCCTATCTTCACAGCCACTGCCCTGTTTACTTGGCCACCATATTCTCCCTGGTCACATTCCTTCTACTCACCACCTCCAGCATTCCTCCCGAGCTCTTAGGAGCATGGCACTGCTCTCCTCAGACACCTTCAGTGGCTCCCAGTTACCACCCACAATGGCTTTTAAACTTTGGTTTAAAGACTTTTATTTGGGGAAGTTGTTATAAATGCCCGTTGCCAGGCTCTTCCCCCAGGCCATCCAGTTCTGAATCGGTAGGACTGGTGCATAGCTCAAGCATGTGCATTTTTAATCATCCTCCCATAGTGCTCTTATGCAGGTGGTCAGGGGCCATATTCTGAGAATAAAGAACGTTCTTCTCAGGGTGATGTTCAGGGTCTTACATGATCTAAGCTCCTTAGATCCATCTCCCCCTAGGTCCCATATACCGCACATTCCAGCTGCTTGTCACTCATAAACATGATGGCCCTGCTTCCTCTCTGCTGCTCATGCCATTTTCTTGGCTGGAATGTCCTCATCCATCCTAACCGTTCCTATTAAACTGCTGCTGATCCTTGAGGACCAAGCTCTCGGACCACCCCCTCCCCGATGCAGCCCCAGAGAGGACCCCGAGTCACACAGGACTTGGTGACACCTGGACAGTGGCCACCCATGCTGTGCCATGTTCTAGCTGGATGGTTCCATTAGTTTCTCCTGCCTGATCACAAGCTTCCCGCAGTTTCCTTTGTGCCTCTCTGCACCTTGTTTGGTACCAGGAGAGAGTAGGTGCTCTCTAAATGTCTGGTGGCTTGAATTTAAGGGTCAGGGATCATACGGATGAAAATATTGCTGGAAAACGTGCAAGACAAAGTGAATGCTAGAAAACAAGATTCCAATTGTCAGATGAATCACACAGGAATAAGTCAGCCAACATGGAGACACAAACTGCAGTGAAGGAAGAGAGAGGGCAATTGGGGGAGAGAAAAAAGGAGGAAGGAACAAGAGTTTACAGAAAAGAAATACCATTCATTCTGCAGTTTACCTGCATTATCTCAGAAGGGCATAGCAACGAAGAATGGAAGGTGTAGTGTTTGAACTGGCTAAGTTGGAATCCATGCTCCTGTAGTTAACTGTACCCATTTTAGAAAAGCACTTCACCTCTCAGAGCCTTCATTTTCTTGTCTGTAAAATTGGGGCAATAGCAATACCACCTGTTAGTTTGCCAGGAGGACTTAAAAGCAAATACATGTAAACCATATAGAGCCATATTTGGCATGTATTAAATGCTCCATAAATATGACCCAGCATTAATTTTCACAAGCCTTTGAAATCATTATTGTCCCTATTTTACAGGAGAGACAGAGACGTAGAGGAAGTAAGCTACTTGCCCAAGGTCACACTGCAGGCTAAATTTTGAGGCTGTGTCTGGTGGACTTTGAAGCTTGTGGCCCTAACTTGGTCTTCCTAACTTAGCATGAAGACCCCCTGAATGGGAGGGGGCAGTGACCTCTCACTCTCACTGCACCCACCCCCCCCCGCAGACAGCTCAGCTGTCTGACTCTCCTGGCTGGCTTCGCCCCCAGCCTGCTCCTGCTGCCCCCCAACCTGCTCCCGCTGCCCCCTCCCACCCCACAACCTGCTTCCCATCCATTCCATTGCTGAGCACAGTGGACATCTGTGCTCAGGAGAGGAATGACAAGCCAATTCATCCCACCAGTGGTATAGGGATCCTCCCAGATACCCAGAAAGCACTTCCTCAGAGCTTCCTTGGCAAAGAATCCACTTTCCCTCTCACAGAGGGACTCACCTCTCTCTATAAGAGATGATCCGTCTGCCTGTCCTTCCTGCAATAACCACGGACATTCCTTCAGACCCTCCATCATTCACACCTGTCTCTCTCTACCAGCCCAGCTCCCCCCATAACCTTCTTCAAGGCAGATGAAAGGAGCCACAGCTATCCCCCACAGGAGCCACCCCACAGCCCATTACAATGCGAGGCTGAGGTCCCTCCCCACTTTGACCTGAGAATTTGCAGGAAGTCCTTGGCAGCCCAAAAGCCCCAGAGGTGGGGTTTAAAGCCATGCACTTGACTCATGCTTAGCAGAGAAGATCCCCACTCAGCAAAGTCACCTTTGAGAAAATAGTGTAGGAACCTCCGCACACAATTGAACACGAAGTGCGTGCCAGGCATGGTGCAAAGGATTTCCTAGGAATAGTATTGCTTTATCTTCACATCGTGCATCGTTATCATCCCAAGTTCACAGCTAAGGAAACTGAGGCTTAGCGAAGTGAAGGTACTCACCAGGTATGACTTTCAACCCTACTCATCAGAATCAGCTGTCAACACACAGCTGGACTACCCCCAGAGCATCTGATCCTTTAGGTCTGGGGCACTCGTATCACTTTAGGGAGTGTGTTAAATATCTGAACCCTCAGGCTCCATGCCAGACCTTCTGAAGCAGGATCCCATTCAAACAGGAGTCCCAGATGACTCAGGTGCACATCCACGTCTCAGTCTGGATGACATTGCCCTAGGACTCTGCTCAGACTGCCCAGAGAGAACAGAACACGAGCAGAAATTATAATTTGACCTCCCTTCTCCCCAGTTTGCCAAGCAGGTGTAGACGAAACCTACCTCCCCAGTTTGGAAGCTGCTCTGCCCTGTATTTGGTGCCCTTATGTGAGTCCATGCCTCCAAAACACGGCTCCTCCGACTGTTTGCCATACTTACTGCATATCCAAACACAAATCACCTTGCAGGGCCTACCTCAGTCAGCCCTCCCCCAAGTCAAATTGCTTCTGAAACTAGGAATTTTTTTTCTACTAGGTAAGTTGTAGGGAAGTCTTAGCCGTTTTTTTTTTTTTTTGCTTAATGAATTTTACTACAATTATAGGTGTACAAAAATCATCACAAGTCAATTTGATAGCATTTGCATCCCAAACCCTCACTGCATCCCCCCACCCGCCAGATTGTCTTGTTTGAAAAACCAAAGGTTTTCCAAAGTCTGTGAGCCATTCATTGTCTGTTCTTCAAAGAAGTTCATTGTGTCTTTTTAGTTTCCACATGTAAGTGGTAGCATTGGGTGTTGCTATCTAATTGTCTGACTGGTTTCACTTCACATGATAATTTCTGGGTCCATCCATGTTGCTGTAAATGTTGTTATTTCGTTCCTTTTAATGGCTGAGTAATATTCCATTGTGTGTATGTACCATATCTTCCCTATCCACTCCTCTGTCAGTGGGCATTTAGGTTGTTTCCATGACCTGGCTTCTTCCCTCTCCAGCTGCTTTAGATGTAAAGTTAGGTTGTTTATGTGAGTTTTTTATTTCCTGAGGTAGGCTTGTATGGCTATATACTTTCCTCTTAGAACTGCTTTTGCTGCATCTCTGAGGTTTTGGAGTGTTGTATCTTTGTTGTCATTTGCTTCTAGGTATTTTTTAATTTCCTCTTTGATTTCTTCAGTGATCCATTGGTTGTTTAGTAGTGTGTTGTTTAGTCTCCATGTGTTTGTATTTTTTGCCATTTTTTTCTTGTTGTTGATTTCCAGTCGTATAGCATTGTGGTCAGAAAAGATGTTTGGTATGATTTCAATTTTCATAAAGTTACTGAGGTTTGATTTGTAGCCCAGGATGTGATCAATCTTAGAGAACGTTTCATGCGCACTTGAGAAGAATGTATATGCTGTTGCTTTTGGATGGAATGTCCTATAAATATCTATTAAGTCCATCTGATCTAATGCTTCATTCAGGGCCTGTGTTTCCTTATTGATTTTCTATCTGGATGACCTGTCCATTGCTGTAAGTGGGGTGTTAAAGTCCCCCACTATAATTGTGTTATTGTTGATTTCTCCTTTTAAGGTTGTTAGCAGTTGCTTTATATATTGTGGTGATCCTATGTTGGGTGCATAGATATGTAAAATTATTGTATCTTCTTGGATTGATCCTTTGATCATTATGTAGTGCCCTTCCTTGTCTCTTAAAATGTTCTTCATCTTAAAGTCTATTTTGTCTGATAGGAGTATTGCTACTCTGGCTTTCTTTTGATGCCCGTTTGCGTGGAATATTTTCTTCCATCCTCTTTCAATTTGTATGTATCTCTAGAAGTGAAGTGGGTCTCTTGAAGACAGCATATATATGGGTCTTGTTTTTGTATCCATTCAGCTGGTCTATGTCTTTTGGTTGGGGCATTCTGTCCATTAACATTTAAGGTAATTACTGATATATATGTTTTTATTACCATTGTATTAACTGTTGGGGCTTTTGTTGCTCTTTTCTTTTTTACCCTGAGGTTTCGATATAGGAGTCTACATACAAATGAGATTGTTTTAAGTTGTTGGTTTCTTAATTGCACATGTGTCTCCAGTGACCTGCATTTGTGCTCTCTTCTCACGATTTCTGATTTTGGTAGCATAATTGTGCATGGATGATTTAGTATCTTTACTGTATATATGCCTTTACTGTTGAGCCTTGCCATTTGTGGTGTTTTTGTTTCTGGTTGTGGCCTTTTCTTTTCTGCCTAAAGTTCCTTAAGATTTGTTGTAAAGCTGGTTTAGTGTTGCAGAAATCTCTTAGCTTTGCTTGTCTGTAAAGGTTTTGATCTCTCCTTCAAATCTGAATGAGAGCCTTGCTGAATAAGGTAATCTTGGTTAGAAGTTTTTTCCTTTCATCACATTTAGTATATCATGCCACTCCCTTCTGGCCTGCAGAGTTTCAGATGGAAAATCTGCTGATAACCTTATTGGGGTTCCCTTGTATGTCACTTGTTTCTTTTCCCTAGCTGCTTTCAATATTTTCTCTTTAATTTTGGTTATTTTGATTAATATGTGTCTCGGGGTGTTCCTCCTTGGGTTTATTTTATATGGTACTTGCTGTGCTTCCTGGATTTGAGTGAGTGGTTCCTTTCCCATATTAGGGAAGTTTTCAGCTATTATCTCTTCAAATATTTTTTCTGTCCCCTTCTCTCTCTCTTCTCCCTCTGGCACCCCTATAATATGGATGTTGGTGCGTTTAACATTATCCCAGAGTTCTCTGAGACTCTGCTCGTTTCCTTTCAATCTTTATCTCTTTTCTCTTCTGCATTAGTGATTTCCACTAATCTGTCCTCCACCTCGCTGATTCGTTCTTCTGCCTCCTGTATTCTACTGTTGGCTGCTTCTAACTTTTTATTTCAGTGATTGTATTTTGCATCTCTTCTTGTTTAATTTTTTCATCTTGTATTTCTTTGCTCAGTGTTTCCTGTAAATTATCAATCTTTGCCTCCAGTTTATTTCCAATGCCTTGCATCATCTTCAGCATCAACAGTCTAAAGTCTCTTTCTGGGAGGCTGATAATCTCCTCATCACTGAGCTGTTTTTCTGGGCTTTTCTCTTTCTCCCTTATCTGAGTTAGAGTTTTCTGTCTTTTCATTTTATAGGTTTTTGGTGTGGGGACCTTTTTGTAGACAGTAGAGTTGTAGCCTCTCTTAGTTCAGGTGTTTGCCTCCCCTGTGGCTAAAGTTGGTATGGAGGGGGCTTGCTGTAGGCTTCCTGATGGGAGGGAGTGATGCCTGCCCACTGGTAGGTGGGGTTGATTCCTATCCCTCTGATGGGTGGGGCTTTGTCTCTGGATGAGATTAGAGGCTGGCTGTGTGCCTGAGGGGTCTTTAGGCAGCCTGTTTTCTGATGGGTGGGGCTGAGATCCCACCTGAATTGTTGTTTGGCCTGGGGCTTCTCAGCACTGATGGGAGGGACCAGATTTTCCCAGAAATGGCCACCTCCAGAGAAATGCAGGCTGGTGAATGTTCCCGAGAGCTTCACCTCCAATGCCCTTCCCCCAACCACAAGGCACAGTCACCCCTGTTTTTCCAGGAGATCCTCCAAGAATTGCAGTCAGGTTCCACCCGGATTCCTATGGAGACTTTGCTTTATCCTGGGACCCAGTGCATGTGAAAGTCTGTGTGTGCCTTTCAAGAATGGGGTCTCTGTTTCCGCCAGTCCTGTGGAGCTCCTGCACACAAGCCCCGCTGGCCTTCAATGCCAGATGCTCCGGGGGCTCTTTCTCCCTGTGCCAGATCCCCAGGCGTGGCAATTTGATGTGGGCCTCAGAACTCTCAGTCCTGTAGCTGAGTCTCTGTGATACAGTTACTTTCCAGTCTGTGGGGCCTCCCACCCAGGAGGTATGGGGTTGCTTCTATCGTGTAATTGCCCCTCCTACCTCTTGATGTGGTCTCCTCTTTGTCTTCTGGAGCAGAATATCATTTTTGAAAGATTACAGTCCATTGGTTGAAGGTTGCTCAGCATTTGGTTGTAGTTTTGTTGTTTTTTGGGAGAGAAGTTGAGGTCCAGTCCTTCTGTTCCAGAAAAATAGACATTTGAAGCAGGAAGTCTTAGTCTTAACCTGGGGAAACTTGCTATAGGTTTGATGCATACGGAGTTGGTAAAATATTCTGGTTTAAAAAAAAAAAAAGCTTCCCTCTTAATAAATAAATAGGGAGTTCCCATCATGGCTCAGTGGAAATGAATCTGATTGGCATCCATGAGGACACAGGTTCGATCCCTGGCCTTGCTCAGTGGGTTAAGAATCTGGCATTGCTCTGAGATGTTATGTAGGTTGAAGATGCAGTTCAGATCTGGCGTTGCTGCGGCTGTGGTGTAGGCTATAGCTCCGATTTGACCCCTAACCTGGGAACCTCCATATACCGTGAGAGCAGCCCTAAAAAGACAAAAAATAAAAATACAAATAAATAAAATAAAGGGAAAAGAAGAAACCTGTCTTTCGAGAAAAGGTTGGCTGGCATGGGTGATGGGAAAGAGAGTGTTTCCCCCATCTCTCGTCTCTCTATGATGGGATTCTTTGAACAGTTTTCTCCTAACAAAAATAATGTTAATCAAGTCATAGCTATAGATCACTTACTATGTGTCAGGCACTGTACAGAGCGCCTCACAGGCATCACCTCATTTCATCCTCTTAAAAACGTTGTGGGTTAGGCAATCCAGAACTCTTGTCCCACTTTAGAGATAAAGAAATTGGGGCGTTCCCTGGTGGTCTCATAGTGGTTAGGACTCGGTGCCTTCACCACTGCAGCCCAGGTTTAGTCCAGGGTCTGGGAACTGAGATCCCACATCAAGCCGAAGAATTTGAGGCTGAAAATAAAGTGTCCACGGTCACACAGCTGGTAAAAGCAAAGGGAAATTCAGGCTAACACATAAGCCTACACTGCCTGGTACCTTTCTGCGTGTTCGGGAGACAGCAGTGAATAAACAGGCCTTCCTATCTTCAGGAAGCCCCGGTGCTTGTGGCTAATGGGACACGAATAACTTGCAAGCTCATCTCAATGCTTGAATCACAGCAAGAATGAAAAGCCACTTTGGTGTGGACTTGAGCTGCAAAAAAGCTTACTGTGAACTCTGGAAATTTTAAATATTCATTGTGTAATTAATGCTGTTCAGTCACACATAACACACACATACCAAAAAAAAAAAAAAAACAACAGACTTTTTAAGAACAGCTTAAGCACTTATCGATTGAGAACTTTTATAACTCAAAATGGAGGTATCCTCATACCTCTACAGGTATTTTAAATGAATTGAATTAATCATAGGCTTAAAAGTCTCCTGCGATCTTCGTTAACTTCCCTGGGTTTAATTAAAACATCTGTGCACTTTTAATTTATCGATTCATCCAACTCGTATGTCATGTTTTTAACACACCCCAGCATGCTCTGCATCATTTTTAACCCGATTTCCACTTAACTAAAGCAATTAAATTCACCCCGGATTAATTAAAGCATCCATACTTTCGTGCTTAAGTCAGCGTGTGCTTCTTTCCCCACATGGCTCCTGAATGTCAGAGATCTGACACACCTGATGAGTTTTTCGTCCTTCTGGAAATTCTTCCCTGCATCGCTTCCTTGCTTATTAATGTGCCATTTGACAGATCGGGAATGAGGAAGAGGGTGCACCTGCATTTTGGCCCTCTGCACTGGAGACTCTGCCCCCATCTGTCAGAGGCATCTTTCTCTTTCCTCTCTTCATGGGGATCCCGCTAGATCCGGTCCTTGACTGAGACCAGGGGGAGAATCTGGGTGCCTCAGGCAGGAAGGTTGGGGGCAGTGGAGGGGGGTTTCTATTCAGGTCAGAAGCGATCATGGTGATCAGCATGGCTAGTGATCTTTGCATTTGTATTTTCTAGTTGCTCCTTGGTTCTGCTTTCCAGCCTCCTCACTCTTCCTACAAAAATTGTCCTTTCTTGTCCTGCCCATTTAACACCGAGGGAAAACTAAGGCATCAAGGTCAACAGGCTTCTGGGTTGGGCACAGTGAGCCAGGGAGCTACGCAAATGGGCACGAATGATCCCCACCAAAGCTAATTTGGATTTTTGCCCCTACCCACTGTGACGAAGCCTGTCTCCCCTCAGCCACAGCAGCTTTGGGGTTAGCAGTTCTGTAGATGTTTTTTTCCCCCACTCTGTAAGTTAAGGGTTATTTCTCATTTTTTTAATCTGTTCTTATTTAACTGCTAAGGAGTCTAACTATCTTTTCATACTTTTATTGGCAGTTTTGTATGCGTATGTCCTTTGCCCAGGTTTTCATTCCTTTGTCTCTTTTACTGGTTTGTAAGAGTTTTGTATGTATTTCAGATATCAAGATTTACTCTGTGAAACATGTTAAAAAATATTTTTTCCCAGTGCTGCCCATCCCTCGATTTTGTTGAGGGTGTTCTTTGTCGTATAGAAGATTCAAATTTTAAGGGATCAAATCTAATCTTCTTTTCTATCTTGGTTTCTGGAATTTATGTCTTTTTACATATCCTACTCCCAAGAAAATAAAATGAGTCTACAATATTTTTTTCTAACACTTCTGTAGCTTTTTCTCCCTCTTTGGATATTTAATCTGTGTCAGATTTATTTCTGAGTAGAACGAGCAGTAGAGGTCAAACTATTGTCTCCCAGATATGTTGCTAATTGCAAGGACCTAGCAAAAAGCGAAACTTGCCTTTCCTGACCTCTGCTGAGCACCAAGCCAAGTCCACAGTCTGCAGAGACGATAGGACACCAGTTTCGGTTTCAAGAATGCTGATATTTGTTTGCATCACTTCCATGACCCAGATATTAAACTCTCACTTGCTTCAGTAGACTCTAGGCACCTTTATTTCTCCATCCCTTTTTCCCACCACCTAACCCACTTATTGGCACATATTAGGTTGTTCATAAGTGTTTATTGACAAACTGGGATATGAGGCAACCAACTATTAGTACTACTTGGACAGCTAACCCAGAGTACTAGGTTTAAGTACCCTGGAGTCTCTTTTCCAGAGGGGTTTTCAATGAGATTTCAAATCATTTTTAAAAGACATATTATTTCTTTTTTGGTTTTGGGGTTTTTTAATTTTATTGAAGTATAGTTGATTTACAATGTTGTGTCAATTTCTGCTGTGCATTAAAGTGATATATATATTCTTTTGTGCATTATTTTCCACTATTGTTTATCACAGGCTATTGAATATAATTCCCTGTGTTATACAATAGACTTTGTCATATGAGGAAAAAAATGTATATTTATGTATGACTGTGTTACTTTGTCATACAGCTGAAACTGACACAACATTGTAAATCAACTATGCCTTAATAAAAAAAAAATTTTAAAGACCTTATTATTTATCCATCCTATATATAACAGTTTGCATCTGCTAATCCCAAACCCACCCCTCCCCAGCCCTCGCTCTTCCTTAGCAACCATAAGTTTGTTCTCTCTGTATGTTTCTGATTCATAGATATATCATATGTGTCATATTTTAGATCCCACATATAAGTGATATTATATGGTATTTGTCTTTCTCTTTCTGATTTACTTCACTTGGTATGGTAATATCCAAGTCCGTCCATGCAGCTACAAATAGCGTTAATTCTTTTTAATGGCTGAGTGATATTCCATTGTATGTATGCACCACATTTTCTTAATCTGCTCCTCTGTTGATGCACATTTACAATGTTTTCATATCTCAGCTATTGTGAATAGTGCTGCTCTGAACATAGGGGTGCATTTTCTTTCCAAATTTTTGCTCAGGAGTGGGATTGCTGGGTCGTATGGAAACTCTGTTTTTAAAGAGATACATTGTAAAATCCCTCCACACCTCTGACCCAGGCCAGGGATGACTTGTCAAGATGCAGGTATTTTTACTGTGTCTGTTGTTGATCTGGCTGGGCGTCTTCAACCCCTTCTGCCTTCTCTCCAGGCAGTCTCTGTAACGCAAGTTCCAAGTAGGTGAAACTTGTGTTACTTAAAGCAGCACAGGAGTTCCCGTTGTGGCTCGGTGGTAACAAACCCAACTAGTATCCATGCGGATGCGGGTTCGATCCCTGGCCTCACTCAGTGGGTTAAGGATCTGGCGTTGCCATGAGCTGTAGTATAGATTCCAAATGAGGCTCAGATCCTTCATTGCTCTGGCTGTGGTGTAGGCTGACAGCTGTAGCTCCGATTCAACCCCTCGCCTGGAAACCTCCATATGCCGCAGATGTGGCCCTAAAAAGCAAAAAAAAATAAACAAAAACAGCAGACCTGGCTGGCTTGTCCTGTTACTTCCCACTGAGTAAATAACACTAATAATTCATTTCATCCCTTACAGAGCACTTTGGGGGGAGAAAAAAAAAAAAAAACCCTCCATCTTGATCATTAAAATGAGCTTTAACAGCATTCTCCATCTTGATCATTAAAATGAGCTTTAACAGCATTTAGGTGAATCTAAATTATGTCATTTTTTTGTCATCAGCCTGTAAACTTGTCAGTCGTTAGTGGCAGCAGTAATTTACTTTTCTTCGGCGCAAGTCTTAAAGCTTCCATTTACTAGATTTAGTAAAACAGAAAGAGTCATTTTGTGCAAACATTTTAATTAATTTTAAGTAGAAGCTTGAATGTATGTTGCTCTGCTACTGTGAGGATTTAGGAAGAGGAGAGACATGGTCATAAAACTTTCCACGTGTGATTTTGTAATGACCTCACACCGACAACAGAGAAGACTAAGGGGGAGAAAAAAATGATATCTTTTTTATTTTAATGGCCACACCCATGGCATATGGAACTTCCTGGTCCAGGGATTCAATCTGAGCCACAGCTTTGACCTATGCCACAGCTGCAGCAATGCTGGATCCTTTGGGGTTTTTTGTTTGTTTGTTTGTTTTGCTTTTTTTTTTTTTTTGTCTTTTTATGGCTGCTCCCATGACATATGGAGATTCCCAGGCTATGGGTCAAATCGGAGCTGTAGCCACTGTTTTACACCACAGCCACAGTAGCATCAGATCTGAGTCGCATCTGCAACCTACACCACAGCTCACCCCAATGCTGGATGGATCCTTAAACCACTGAGAGAGGCCAGGGATCGAGCCTGTGTCCTCATGGATGCTAGTCAGATTCGTTTCTGCTGAGCTCCATCACTGGATCCTTTTTAACCCACTGTGCCAGGCTGGGGCTCAGACTCCACCTCTGCAGTGACCTGGGCCACTGCAGTTGGATTCTTAACCCACTGCACCCCAGAGGGAACCCCGACAATGTCTTCCTATTAGTATTATTTGATGCTCTTCTGGTGATGGTGGTGGTGGGGTGTGCGCATTTGAGACCTACTGCATTTTTACTTTTATTAACCCTTGAAGTCAGTTTGGAGATTTAGTTTGGAATTTCACAGAGGAACATCTGTTAATTACAAACCAGGTGTCAGCTACTGTTCTGAGCCTTCGAACGTGTTATCACACTTAGTGTTCCCATCAGGTCTGAGAGACAGTTTTTTGACGAGGAAAGTGGGTCTCAAAGAAGTACATTAAGTTTGCCAAAAGTCCACAGCTGGGGAGTTCCTGTCGTGGCTCAGTGGTAAAGAACCCGACTAGCATCCATGAGGACACTGGTTCAATCCCTGGCCTCGCTCAGTGGGTTAAGGATCTGGTGTTGCCGCAAGCTGTGGTGTAGGTCACAGATGCGGATTGGATCCCGAGTTGCTGTGGCTGTGACGTAGGCCGGCAGCTACAGCTCCAATTCAACCCCTTGCCTGGGAACTTCCATATGCCACAAGTGTGGCCCGAAAAAAAAAAAAAAAAAAAAGACCAAAAAATAAATTTATAAAGCCCATAGCTGATGCTGGGTTAGGATTTGAACCTGGGTCTTTCTAGCATCAAAAACCCTTGTTCTTTCCACTTCTGTTCCATATTACTTCCAGGCAGGTTAAGTCAGAATTTTTTGTCTTATGAACCTGTCATTTAAAAAAAAAAAAAATCATGTGTATTTAGTGATAGCAAAACCATAAGAAAAGTTACTAATTCAGGAAGTCTCCCCTTCACATGCAGACTCTCAAATGAGACCCTGGCTGAGTCTTACATACTGTGATGCTCTGGGTTGAGTTATGTCTGAGGATGAGTCAGTCACCCCAAGGGAAGGGGTTCTCCACGCAGGTCAGCCAAGCGACCACTGGAGGGCGCTCGTCTGGCATTTGCACTCCCGCCTCAGGGCACATGGGTTACCAGAGAGCTTCGCTCTTCTTTAACCTGCCTCCTGATTTTCTACGTGACGTCAGTCAAGCCTGTAGAGCAGCCCTGCTTTCCAGAGGACATCACGGTGTTTTGCATTTTTTATCACGTTCCTGGCGAGCATGCAGCAAACATATTGAAAGAAGGCTGCATTTAGAATGTGGAGAACTCTCTGACCTGACTGTTCTCCATTTTTTTTCCCTGAGTAATTTAAGTAGGTCACACTTTAAATTTGATTTCCCAGGCACCTGGTTTTAAATAAAATCCATTCTTACCTTCTTGACGATTTTTTTTTTACCTCTTAGAGTTTATGCAGGAGAGAAACAGTTTTAATATGAATAAGAAAAATAATCCTGTGTTTTATCAGTTAATAATGACAATAGTTGTTTGCTCCTAACTTTCTGCCCTCTTCCACATTTTGTGTAGAAGTTAGGTGCAGTGTGAGCCCAGCTGTGGTGATTTGATGTAGCTTTCTGTGCTATCCAGGAAAGGTCCAATGTATAACACTCAGGTCAGAAACAGCCCTCGGAAGTGCATCACTGAATGTAGGTTGCCGGGCATCTCGCTGTTTTCCTGTTTTCTTATTGGATAAGAAACGATGCCGATTCTAGTCTTCCCACCAGGAGGTATTTTCAGTGTCACCTAGATCAGAATGGCACATGAGTTTTCTCTTGCACACCAACTCTGCCTGCTCCCAAGTGCCAGCCGGGACACTGCGTAGAAGGTCTTCAGGCTCTTTCCAGGCTCAGGAGGACAAGATGGCATGATCTACCCCTGCAGAGGTGCAGGAACCGGGGGGAAATAGCTCATGTTATTTCAATTGCCATCCCTGACCTGGAGCTTAGCCTGAGTCTCATGAGTAACTGACATGGAAACAAGTTCCTTTGTTCTGGAAACCCTCTCCAGAATTCAAGGAAGCCCATTATTTCTCATACTCGTTCCCATTTGCGCAGTCTCTAAGGCAAATCTTGGGCACCCTGGGTTCAAAACTCTTTCCTCTACCCTCTCTCGGACCGTCGGCAGGGATAGCAGCTCTGTAGATCTCTCTGCTCAAGTCTCTTGGAAATAGAAGGCAGACTCCCTACATTTAGAGAGAATTTATATGACTTTAACATGTGGCTTTGATGCTCTCGCTTTTGAACTCATTCTACTGGTAGATCCATAGGAGAAGAATTCCCCTGGAATGGTCTGTGCCTCTGGGCTTCTTTATGGCTATTTTATTATAAAGCATTGGGAGGGGTTAGCCCCTCAGTCATATGACACTTGTTGAGATGTTTTTGGTTCAGATCAATTGCAATGAACATGCACCTTCCCCGAAAAAGACAGTGTATATACATCCTCAGGACCCATCTAGAAATTGTTCTTTCCACATCTTCCATGAGTAGCCACTTAGGGCTTTCCACACCCCCACCACGTGGGAGTCCCTGAGTTTCAGGAACAGAACGGAAATATTTACTCAATCAAGCCAGCATTGACAAGTGCAGCCCTGGAAGGAAATTGACAGTGATAACCATGGTCTTGTCCTTGAGTAGTTTACAAGATAGCCTTGGGAAATTAGACACTCAGAGAAGGAGAATTAATTACTATAAACACTCAATAGAACATGACAACAGAAGGGGATTGATAAGGTGCGTGGGGCCCTAGTAGGGAGCGATCTGATTAGATTTGTAATCACCTCATGGGATGGGGGGACCAGTTGGGTGGAGGTACACATATGCCTATAGAATTCTTGGAGCCTGTGCCTTCCATATCACGTGTAAACCAGGAATTGCAACACCACAGAAGGTCTCTGAATGCCACTCCGTAGCCTGGAATTGTGTCCTCATTTTAGGCTCACGCTAGAAGCGGTGTTGGAAATTTAGGTTCTTTATACAGTGATCCCAAAGTGAAGAGTCCAAAGCCTGATAATGACCACTAAAATTCTACTCTTGATGACCTCCAAAAGGGCAGAATTGGCATGATTGAGGCCAGACTGGTGAGAACTGTTGGGAATTCATCCCAGACAATCCCCACTGATTGTCAGCCTTCTTACTCCCAGCAGATACAAGAGGGGCCCAGCTGACAGGAGTGGCTAGAGAGTTCTGTTCTTTTCTTTTTTTTCAAAGACCAGGCATATTTCCTCTTTATACTTTATCACACCTTTACACTTCGGGGTAGGCACAATTATTTCTTTGCGGTCTAGGAAACTGACAACGTAGAGCAACTGTGGTCCGTCCCCTGCTTTTTTTAATGAACATAAACTTGTCAGCAATAGAAGTCCACTAATCTGAGGGCAAAATGTTCAGCAAAATGGCTTCAGATCCCTGCTACCAACAACAGCAAGCACATGCGCGTCTGTGCCGCTCCATTAAGGGCACAGCTTAGAGTCCAGGCAGCCTGGTTTCCAGTGGGGCCCCCCTCCTCATGAGCTTTGTGATCTCGGCAAAGTAATTTCACCAGTCTGCCCTCACCTGTACAGTGGGATCCTGGTTCTAGCCCCCACTTCCCAGGGTGATTAGGATGGTTGAGTAATACATTGCACGTAAAGCATCCTACGCTGTGCCCAGCATTCAGCTGGTGGTTACTGCTGTTATGAGGCGCATCTCTGTTGTCATGGTTATTGTGTCTTTGAAGAGAGCTATGCACCTGCATGACCGAGGTCCCCAGCCTAGAACAAACACTGAAGGAAGACTGAAATACCCAGCAGACTCTGCCTCCTTAGACCGACACGGTCCTCCAGGCGCTGACCCCCGTGACCCGGTGCTCTGTCTTTGCTTTTTGCAGCCGCCTGCCCTGTCCTGTGCAGCGGGAATGGACAGTACTCCAAAGGGACATGCCAGTGCTACAGTGGCTGGAAAGGCGCAGAGTGTGACGTACCCTTGAATCAGTGCATTGATCCTTCCTGCGGGGGCCACGGCTCCTGCATCGATGGCAACTGTGTCTGCTCTGCAGGCTACAAGGGCGAGCACTGTGAGGAAGGTGAGGAAGGTGAAAGCCAAGGGCGAGTGGGTGGGGTGGGGCTGCCGTTGAGGCAGCGGCATTTGCAGGCCTGGACCTTTGCTGATGAGCCCAGTCCTGGGCTTCGTGTTGTGCAAAGAAAGCGCCAACATTTTGCACTTCGGACCCCCGACTTTGATGGACTTCTTACGCTGTAGAAAGCAGAAGGCTTGCCAGTGGTTCTGCAAGGCACATTTTGGTTTTCCTCTATTTTAATTGGCTCCTTTTCTCTCTCTCCTTTGTTTTCCTGTCTTCCCTTTCTCTCCACTTCCCAGCCTCCCCTTCCTGCTCTTCCTTTTCCTTTGAATTCCTTCCCCCTCCTCATCGTCCTCTTCCTTCTGCTTTATTTAAAATTTTCTGAATTGGGAATTACACTCTCCAGAAAAAAAAGACAAGAATCCTTAATTCCCCTGCCTTAATCCCCCAAAGCCATTTTTTTTAAACTGTTCCTGGTAATCTCAGACCTGATATGTCTGTGCAAAAATTTCGGCAAAAATTAATATCAGTAGAAGGTTTGAAAGGCTGTAGGTACCCAGGTCACTTAGAGACACTAGGTAGGGCAATTTATCCAGGTTGCCTACAGTCACACAGAACTGGAGGTGAGTGGGTGTGCAGCACGAGGGCTGGGGTTTGATGTGTCCTGAAGAGCTCCCTCTGGCATGCTTTGAAGTGGCCTGTGGCACACGTCGGGGAAATCAGGGGACGCAATCAACTGAATCTAATCTGACAAAACAGGATCAGAGATCAGGCTTGGTGATCAGAAGAAGAGGGTCCTGGGAGAGGAAGTGCAGGAATACAGGCAAAGAGCACCTCTCCAGAGGCGTTCAGATGCCAGCTCTAACTAGCCCTAGTTCCTCTGGTTAGTGCTGTCAGAAGTTATCTGGCACCAAGGTGTTGGGACCTGTAAGGCCAGGGAACTCGGCTGAGCCTCTCAGCCTTCCTCCTCTGTTTGCCCTCCTAGAATATGGCTTCTAGTTGCCCATCTATTGCTTCTCCCTTATAAAGAATCAACCACACTTGGTAGGAAAGTAGAAACCTGGATCCCCCCAGTCCCTCACCCGCTTTGGCTTTTGGATTGGCTCCGTCCCGTCTTCCAGATGAGCAGCTTTCCTGAGTCCATCTCCCAGTGAAACGTGTCTGTGTGACTCAGGCAGCTCTTCCCCCTCCTGTGCTCCCAGTGGAAAAAGAAGTGCCAGAGTTCCCATTGTGGCTTCAGGGGGTAAAGACCCAACATTATCTCCATGAAGACGCGGGTTCAATCCCTGGCCTTGCTCAGTGGGTTAGGAATCCAGTGTTGCCGTAAGCCATGACCGTAAAGATCAAAGATACAGTTTGGATCTGATGTTGCTGTGGTGTAGGCCTGCCGCTGCGGCTCCAATTCACCCCCTGGCCAGGGAGCTTCCCTACACCACAGATGTGGCCATAAAAAGGAAAAAAGAAGAAGTGTCAATTCACCAAACAAACTAAGGGGAGAAGTGAAGCCCGTTGTCTGTTCCATGTGAAACAGCTTGAGTTGACCACCCGGGCTGGAAAGATGCTACTGGACGTCAGATGCCCATGTTCTCTCAGCTTCTCATAGACACACTGATAAGAATGAACCTTAGATCCTCTGAGGTTCTCAGAGCCAAAAGGATCTGCTCTCTCATCTCATTACCTTATGAATCGCCAGGGTTCTCTACAAAATAACTAATCATTATAGCCCTCCCCACAAAGTAATGACAACGGCTCACCCATAGATGACCATGCACAAAACTCCCCTTACATTTCCTAGTTTTTTTAGAACTATTTCCACAAAGACTCAGCCTCTGTGGCAGTATTCTGCTCAGACATTTCCATCGGTGGTAATGCCCTGAATGGAGCCCAGAAGCAGGACCCTCAAACCATTACTCACTCAACTCTGTTTTTTTCTCTGTAATAAAAGGTAGCCTCCCTCCATCTGTCTGCATCATAAAACCAAACTGGAAGTTCGGATGGAGGAAGCACTGATTTAATAACCCTGTTGGAAAGGTTAACATTCTTAATGATAAATGGATTGCAGGAGGCAAAGCTGCCTTCACTGAAAACATGGGGGAGGCCAATAAGAGGACAAGAGAAGCTGGAACGACTTTCGCATATACATCGTTTGCCAAGAGGAAAGTGACAGAGACATGACATTGCCCATCTTAGAACTGTTTTCTATCCAGTAAAGATTGTGCCTATCTGTATGAGTTGGACTTTCAAGGATTTCTCAACTTTCTTTCTCTCCCAACTGGTCTTATTTAAATGTTCAGAACGAACTAACCATCCAACAAAGCAAGGAAGTCACGTGGATCATTATGAAAGGGTGAAATCGCCCCTATTGATTTCTGCTACCCAAAAAGAATGAACCAAGATGATTCATATGCTGTTTTCAAAATAGGAAATGGAATCAGAAAGTCTGGATCAGCACTTTTCCTTCCATTTAGCTTTTTTTTTCTTTCTGATATTCATCATAGTCATAACATTCAAACAATTTACCTGAAATGGCCATGGCAACGAAATCAATAGTTGCCATCCTTCGTTTCTGCTGCATAAACGTTGTTGTACTATTAACAAATTTGCACAAGAAAATGAAAGGACTGATTCGTGAGGTTTTGCTCAATGATGTCTGGGGGACTGGGAAGGCGACGAGAGAGGAATTGACACATTAGTTTAAGTCAGCCATGTTTTCATGTCAGTTTCATGGTTGAGTCATTTTTCAATGACATTTAACTTCATAAATGTAATTCATGGTTCTTCAGGGGTTTATAGTACATATTGTTTGTAAAACTCCTTGACCTCCTTTTTTGTCCTTAGGGATAAAAATTGCATTCACGACCCTTTTTTGTCAAACCTACAGAGGGCCCAAGACTAAATGAGTTCTAATGATTTCAGCTGCCAGGGGGCTAGTGTTGTAAGGCACATGGTACTTAGCTGGTAAAGGCCACTGTCCCCCTTTTAAGTATAACACTGTTTCTATTTATAAAGCTTCGTAAAATGCCATCGTCCCTCCTGTCTGCTGAAGACCCTAAGGATGTGGCCACAAGGCCATCTTATGAAATTGGAACCAAATTTAAAATTCATGGTGAAACTGTTCCCCTTCAAGTCTGAACTTAGTTATTCTATCAGCTGCTGTAATTATATAGCACAAAGGGCGTGTTTACCGGTTTCGCTGACCAGAGAAAGGGTTACCTCTTATTTCTAGATACAATAAATGGCTCTTTTGATGGCATTCCACTCCTGGGCTAATAAATCTCAGTGAATTTTCCTCCTTCCTTCATACTATAATTCAGGATAGAGAAGAGCAAGCTAATTTTTCTGAAAGAAAAGTGCCATTTTCTTTCTCTCTCTTTCTTTTGTGGCATTATTTTTTACCTCATCCTTTTAAGAAAAATATCATAATATAGTTTCTTAGATTTTTCGAAAACTCCTTGCTGTTGGCACCCCACCAAACATTTTAAGTGGCTAATTACAGATGGAGAGTGATGTTCCAGGCACATACCACACGAGGTATTTTTTAGTATATTTTGACGTTGCTGTGTTTGAAATGAGGACAGAGTAGAAAACTAGAACTTCGCAGTTTTCTTCTATCAGAAAAATATGGAGAAGGCTGATTCTGAATGAACGCGTTTGCGCTTTGCAGATTCCAAATTGCACACAGCCTGCTTCCCCAAACCAAGACATTGTTAGCACCCCTTTCTCCTTGTTAGTACTTTACGCTGGAAATTTGTCTCATTAATAACAAAGACGCATAGCAGAATCTGCTGTTCACCCTCACAGCAATTGCGTCAAGAACACCTACTCTGTTCCCGTGATCGTGTGAGGCACGAGATGTTAAAGGGATTACACAGCCTCTTCGTGGATGTCTTCCATGTGTTTGAACCTTTCGTTCATTTATATCCAGATGTGTTCTATCCTTCTGAAGGGAGCAAATTTAAAAGTATCAGAGAGGGTTCATGTCATCAGGAGTAACAGTTCTCAAGACAATGAATTCGGTATTTGGGGGCTTTTTTTTAATTTATTTTTTTATTAAAGTATATTTGATTTACAGTGAATTCAATATTAGAGTGATAGTAACCAGAGCAAGTGACATCACTGTAAACATCTCCAGCTAATAATAAATCATGGAAATATACCTTTCTGAGAGAGTATTCCTGATTTAAAAAAAAAATCAGTGGCAACTTCTGTTTTCCCATGGCTCAAATAGTTTTTAACTGATTTCTGAAAATAACATCTTCTGAGAAGATCCAAATGGAATCCTGAGAAACATCTCTAAACACTGAAAATTCTTATTTTTTGCCACAAAAAATATTTTTTGTTCTTTGGAAACTTCATGGAAAACTTCATGGAATATTGTTATTTCAGTTAAATCCAAATTGCTTGCATCTGATGTGTTCCAGAATGAGTTTGTGGCATGGACAATCTGAATCATGTCATATTTAGAGCCAATGTACCATCAGTTTTATACATGGGTTATTTTGTAGATGGTAAGAAAGGAAAAAAGATACTATGCTACAAAAATCTGTAACCCCAAGGGGTTACCATTCCAGTGTCATGGTGAACTATTTTGAGGACAAAAATCTTGTTTCAATCTTGGCATTGGGGAAAAAAAGAGAAATCAAAGTTTCCTCTGAGAATTTGCACTGCAAGATGGCACACATTCATATGAGGGACTGAATTCAATGTGGTCCAAAATCCTCAAGAAAAGGCTTTAAAGGGATCTCAAGCTGACTGTGCCCCCAGATGATGGCAGAAGCACATGCTTTAATATAGGCCAACAGACTTGCTTTCCAAGATGGTAAAATGAGGGTAATGTATGTCTTAGTCACAAAAGATGATAAGACTTCCCTGTTGCTCTCATCCACAAGGCAACATCTGAGCCCTGTGTGAGACCTCTGTTCACCACTCAAACCCCATGGTGTGCAGTTCCCTCTCCTCCAAATGCCACTCTGTCATTTTCTAGGAATACCTAAGGGAGCTGGTCTTCCTCTAGAAAGCCCTGTTTATCTGTGCTTAGGCTGGATGGATGTCCAAGGTTTAGGGTTATGTCCTCATACAAAAAGTCGTATCTTCGAAACGGTCCTCTGCAGCTTACTCCTCTCCTCACTTTGAATTGATTTCAGAGTAATAACCTTTAGGTTACTACTGCAGGTATATCCAATCTGATTCCTAAGACGGCAAAGCAGTCAGACCATGAAACTGGCAAGAACAATGATTGGGATCTGACTGTTAATTCGTCTGATTGATGGTCTGGGGGAAGGTCAAAGCCGCAGTCAGAGAATCACCCATCCAGTCCACTCATGATTGTGTGTAGGAAGGTTACCCCTTGGGGATCATTTCCACACCCAGCTTCACCTCTTCTATCCTGCACATTTACTAACTTCTTCCAGTAGATGTGCGCTCAGAGAATGAAAACTAATTTTAGACTGAGCCTAAGTGAAACTTAATTAGGAAAGTGACTCATGCATGAGTTTCACTGGTTTTCTTTTTAATCTTTTGTTGCCTTCTGAAGTCAAGTCTTAGCGAAGTCAGAACAAGCCTCTCTGCTTTTCTTTCCAAGAGTGAGGGATGCCTGGCTTTGGCAAAATATGCAGAGACATCACCAGCATTCACGGCCCTGTCTTAAAAGCCCTGATCTGGTCCAACTGAGGTACTAATGCTTATAAGTACGAGATTCTCGAGGTTAGATGATACACCTCTATATCTGATTCCTCTTAATTCTGCTTGAGAAATCCCCTTTCTTCCCTTACATTCTCTTTAAGCTTGAGATTGGGTATTTTGACCCATTACTATGGCTGTTCTTCAAGGTGCCATGTCATTGTTACCTGCGCTGCTCCATTTGCTTGCAAGTAGATAGGAACTGGCCAACCACTGCTTGGCTCTGTAAACTGGTGTTTTGGGACCCATCCCCTGTGAGTGATGGATACTTTTCCTCTTTGTTTTTTTCAGTTGATTGCTTGGATCCTACCTGCTCCAGCCACGGGGTCTGTGTAAATGGAGAATGCCTTTGCAGCCCTGGCTGGGGTGGCCTCAACTGTGAGCTGGCAAGGGTCCAGTGCCCGGACCAATGCAGTGGGCACGGCACTTACCTCCCTGACACGGGCCTCTGCAGCTGCGATCCCAACTGGATGGGTCCCGACTGCTCCGTTGGTAAGCCAAGAGGTTCTCGTCCTCGCTTTCCTCGGCACTCGTGCTCTGTGTTCCTTCCATGAGCCCAAACGGATGGGATTCTGCTCTTTCCACTTAGCTTGGGAGAGGGGGACTTTGGTCAGTGGCATAGCGCCTCTCTTAATCTCGTCTCAGTCGTGAAGTCTTTGATCCTTGAGAAACGAACAGAAAAGTACCACGTGAGTTCCTGTGCCTGTTGGTTTCATCACTGCAAATGAATGAGGGGTCCGGAAGGGATGTGTCCTCTTGCATTATAGCTTCCTCATGCATGCTCCCTAAAGGTACCAGAAAGCCAAACAGAACAGTTCAGTCCCAGACAAAGTGAATGGAACATCTTGTAAAACAGAAGAGAGGTTCTCTTGGGGTGCTGGGTGAACATGTTATAAAGCTCTGCAGGACGCCAGTGGCAGGAAAATAATGAAGTTGCACCATACACTTGATTTTCCTAAAATTGAGAGTACGCATCTTACCTCCCAAGTGCCCTTAAAATGGAATGGTTCAACAGTTCAAGCCAGTCCCCGCCTTTCTGAGAATGGTCCCGTTCACACTGACAAGCGCCTATCCAAGCAAGCCCTCATCGTTCCGCCCCCTTCCTCTGGGTAGTGAGACAGCTGTCAGATTGCCATGGCAATCAGGAAGGGAATGTATGTGAAGCTTTGCTACAAGGGGAAAGAAATGAGTATTTCATTCCAAAAGAAAAAAAAGAGTCAGTTAAAATGGGCTATTTTGGGTATCTTCTCAACCCACTCGCCTCTGGCTTCCAACTCTGATGTTGGCGGTCCAGGCCAAGCTCTGCAGAGGATGGGGGAACGGGGAGTCCTAGCTCCAAGGCCCAGCTGTGCTACCGACATGCTGTGTGACTTGGAGTGAGTCGCCGGCCCTCCCGGTCTGGTTTCCTCCGCCCTCAGTAGTCTGTTGGAAGGATGAGTGTCTGGCACGTGCTTGTCCTCGAGTGAGAGGTCTGGAACCAGAGAGTGCATATCTGTCTGTCTGTCTCCTCCCCGACCACAAAAGACTTTGAGCTCCTTTGAGAAAGAGGCTGTGTACACGCAGCACAATGACAGTGGTCACGCTGGCCACCAAGGTGCTGATCTGGGTGCAACTGGGTCTGCAGTCACTGCGAGCATGGAGCTGTCGGGTCCCCGACCGACCAGCCTTTGGTCAGTTCAGGCTCTCAACAGAGAAAAAAAGAAAAAAAAAATCCCAGCTAGCTAGGGAGTCAGGATCCACAGGCAGCTTTTCAGGTGGGCACTTCCAGGGTCTCTATGCCAAACTGGATGGCCACCGTCTGACCTCTTCCTGAGAGACCAGGGGTTCTCACACTTGAGCGTGCCTCAGAAATACTTGGTTGACTTGCTGTAAGAAATTTCTAAGCCCGGCTCCCAGGGCTTTCTGATCCTCGAGGACCAACCAAGGCATAAGAAGCTGCATTTTGACGTAGTTCCCACGTGACGGTGATGCAGACGGGCCAGAGACCTCAGTGTGAGAACACTGCTCTGGAAACTACCTACCAGTGAATTAGCACCCGGCCCGTGAAGAGACAGGCCGCCCAGGATGCCATAGCTTCTGGGCCTTGGGCCTGCTCCAGGGACCCGGGCCATGTGTGTGGTCTGTCCTCCAGCGGAGGGTTTCGCCAGCTGTGGTGTTGAGCTGTAATCATTGTTTTTCTTCCAGAAGTGTGCTCAGTAGACTGTGGCACTCACGGCGTCTGCATCGGGGGAGCCTGCCGCTGTGAAGAGGGCTGGACAGGCGCAGCTTGTGACCAGCGCGTGTGCCACCCCCGCTGCATTGAGCACGGGACCTGTAAAGATGGCAAATGTGAATGCCGAGAGGGCTGGAATGGTGAACACTGCACCATTGGTAGGCAAACGGCAGGCACCGAAACAGGCACATATTGCTTTATTTTCATAAATTGTAGATCTATAGTGATGGTCGTGCATTGCAACTGGCTGTTCCTTCAGGGACACGAGTGCTCGCCCACGTTCCTGCTGCCTCTCCAAATCTCCAAGGGCGTAGGGAAGGGCAAAGCAAGGTCTTCATTGGAAGGGGCTTTCCCTTCTTTCCAGAATCCCAGACTGGGAGAAAAGGGACTGGATCAGTTAAGAAAATCCATCCAAATTACAGATCTTGGGGAGGGAGAAATGCACATGCATGGGAAATTGTCAGGGCCTGGAGGTTTCAAGCACCCCCAAATGACTATGGTCTGCAAGGCACCCCTTTTTTGAGTGCTCTCCCAGCTGGCTGGATCACCAGATCCCTGCTTGTTGGCAACGATGGCACTCACTTCTTTTAGACCAGGTTGGATCCAGGCAGGACTCCCAGGTTTCCTGGGTAACCAGGTACCACTGTAATAGCTTTGAGCATCCTCTTGCTATCCCAAGACAAGGCTTTGTTCTTGGGCTCCTGACCCTCCCCATCACCACCACCACCAATAAATATCTCCCCTCCTCTGGTCCCATTTCATTCTCTCTATGTATCAGCTTCATGACCGAGAATATTTTTAAAAGGTCATTTTCTTTGTTAAGAAGTAATCGTTCTCATGTTTCTTCAGTTTTATTTTTGCTTTTTGCCATGATTGTGGTTTGAGGTAGAATAATACTGGATTGAAGGTATCCAGTTATCCCTTTAATTGAGGAGATGGGAACCATTGCCCCCAGGGCTTTCCACATTTCTTGGACAGTTGGGATTAGCATCTTTTTCTTTTTTTTTTTTTTTTTTTACATTTATTATTTAATGAAGTCAGGTCTAGGGTTGATTTCATGCCAAGCTGGCCAAATCCACTTGCTTGCAAGGAAACTCTCCGATAAGTCTTCAGTCGAACTACTGACTTGGGCCCTTAAAGTTTGCTTTGATTCTAGCCATGGGGTTGAGGGTCCTTCCCTCTGCCCTAGCGCTGAAACCCAGCCACCTGGTGTGAGAGATGGGGTTAGGAGCTTGTCCAGGGCCAACACTTAAGATCAGATTCAGTTTCCCATGCTGTTCATTTGGGTGGTCAAGCAGAGATCAAGTGCTCTCTGCCTTAGATTTCCCCCAATTCCATCTGATTGGGCATCCGAGGGGCGGTGTGCCTGTCCAGGCCACGATCATAGCACTGGGACCCTGCTGGGACAGTCTGTTGGCAGTGAATTGTTTTTGCAATCTCTCAGTTATGCTCCAGATCCCGCCCCCTACCCCCACCCTCAGCCGCTTTCAGCTTCAGTTCCCTGCAGAGTTGGAGGGAATAATTCAGAAAGCTTTTCAGGTGAAGGATGTGCACAGCCCAAGACCAGGACAGTTTTAAATCCTTAGCAGTAGCTCCCACTCTTCAGGGGTGCTCCTCTTGATATACTTGTGCGTGCCCAGGATGACTTAAGTGCAAACCCTCCCCCACGCTCATACCTCTATTGCCCACGGTCTCTCTCCCCAAAATCTTTAGGTGGAAAATCCCACACTCAGTTTACACAACCCAGCCTCACCTCCCCTTTGCTTGCCCCTTCCCACACCTGCCAAGGGTCTAGTCTCCCACGGTGATGTCTGCTGACTGTGTCCCACCTGCGACCCTTCTTCTGCCCTGGGAATCGCTTAACAGAAGGGCAGCCCTGAAGGAATAGAGCAGAAGTTGGAAAGCTATGAGTAGGGGGACAAAATCTGGCCTGTTTCCTATTTCTCTTTGGCTTATGAGCTAAGAACAGTTGTTAGCGTTTTGTGAGGCTCGAAAGGAAAACATTTCCTGACATGTGGCAATTCGAGAAAATTCCAGTTTCGGTGTCCATTCAGCAGTGTTAGTAGAGGGCAGCCACGCCCACTTGTTGCAGTATTGTCAGCTTCCATACTGCACCTTGGCCTTGAGTAACCGCAGCATGGCCCACGAAGCCATTTGTTATCTGGTACAAAAAGAAAAAGAAAATACAGGAACAAATTGGCCAACCCTTGAATTGGAGAACTGCATGAGTCTGGGTTCAGAGAGAAGTGAAAGGAGCAGAGGGTCGACATTCACTTGAGGGACAGGATGCCAGTTGTGACTTGAAGGTCTTCAGGGGCCAAGAGAAAAGGAAAGGCCCAGATGTCACAGAGGCAGTAGAAAGAAATCAGCTCTTGCGTGGAAAGGTCCCTGAGGCCTTTGAAAATGAAATGGGAGGACGGCAACTTGAGTCTTAGTAGAAAATGTGAGGATGTGGCCAGCAGGAGAAATAGATTATTCTTTCTTTCCCTTCGGGTGAGATGAAATAGAGAAAGGTGTTTCTGCTGCTTGAAGTGTCTGGTCCAAGTTTCACATCTCTGTGAGCTAACATCCGTGAGTTCTTGAGAGGCAGAGAAGGTGCAAATTTTTATGCCAAGAAAAGCTCCCCAGCTTTCGCTGGTGGTGTCCCAGGAAAGTCTCTCCCTCAGAACTATGATCTCTCATGACTTCACCAGTTCCCACTGTGTAAGTTATAAAGAGCTTTGTCACCAAAGTCCATCCTTGTGAGAAATGAGGGCTCCGTGGTTTTATTAGTCGGGTTGGTGCCAGCTCCTTATAGTCATTCACTGGCTTTGCTCAGAAAAGAGCCGAGCGTACCTTGGTGGGTGAGTTTGCCATTCAAAATCTAGAGGTGTTCATACACGCGTAATTGTTCCTTTTGCTTTTCAACCTCTGCCCCCAGAGCTGTTTCGTGGGGTTTTAGTCCTTTATTTTGAGCAGACACTCCTGTCAATTCATTTCAAGTAAATGCCACAATTTACAAGCCCGGAATGGCTCCTTTTCCTCAGGGATGCCAGCAGTCAGAAAGGAAAGAGAGGTTCTTTGGTCCCTTTCAAGCCGAGCCTCAAATGCTGTATTTTGAAAATCGAAAATAAGAAGGAAATGGCACCTAGTCTGCCCAAAAAAATGCCGTGGGAACTTAGGGTAAGGCAAATCGGTGAGTGCCTTAGGTTGGGTGGCACTACTTGGGTGGTCTGTGGCTTATTTTCAAAAGGTCATGGAGAGGTGGTTCCCTTGGGGTCATTGCAAATAGCCAGCTGGACAGTTGACATCCTTACTTGTAAATTACGTTTATTTTACTGAGGAAAGCTAGGAGACAGACACAGGGGGGCGGGGGATGAAGATAAAAGCATAGACTTCTAATCAAGCAGAATCGCTAGAATTCTACTATCCGTGTGTGGTCAAATACATTTCTGAAATTCTTCGAGCAAATTCTTTTAGTATCTGGATACTCCGTGCATATTGCTGAAGATTTAAATATAAGGTGTAGCATTTCAATGTTAACTGGTAGAGCTAGCTTATTAGTGGACTTGATTCTCTCAAGCAGTGATCTTACATGGATTCTACCAAGCAGTGATTTTATACTATCTCTTTCTAACAAGTTGAATGTAAGATATGTCTGGGAGGGCCCTGGTGACCTAATGGGTTAAGGATCCAGCATTAGTCGCTGCTGTGGTGCAGGTTCAGTCCTTGATCCTGGGAACTTGTGCACGCTGCAGGCACAGCCAAAAAAATCAAAAATTAGAAAAATGACATGTGGCTAAAATCTAGAGACTGGCATAGAGAAATATCCACTGAATCCAAATCAACTGCAGTTCGTGTATATCTTCGAAACATATTAGCATTATTTGAATAGACTGCAGTTTACTCGTATGAATAAATCAGAAGGCACATTGTGTGGTGAGACTAGTTTTATTCTTTAAACATAATCCTGAAGTGGGTTGTTGTTTCTGTCACCCGCCGCCAACCCTTATTAATACCGGGGATTTAGCTTCAGAGAGCCACAGAAAGGCTATGAGACCAGGGCATAAAGCAACCATAGAACAGGTCAAAAAAGCAATATAAACTCTAGTAAACTAAGATAATTGTCTGTTATAAAGAAATAGTCAGTATTAACATGTTTGGCAAGCAGAACGGTCGGGCAAAATACAGCGAGACCCACGTTTTTACGGCGTGAGATTACAAGGAGGAAAGTGAGATGCTAGTTGAGGATCGTTGTCATTACCTCCTAAAGGTCAGCCGCCCAGTCGTCCAGTCCAAGTAATACAGACCAACACACACACACAGACACACACACACAGAGTAAATCCGCCACCACTAGGCTCCGACCCTAGGTGAACTCTGTGATATCTGGGTACTGAACTGTGTCTCTGATGGTTATTCCAGACTGTTTATTCTGTCTGGATGGCCCTGACCTCTGACTGCATTTCAGAATCACAAGGACTGGATGCCTAGGACTGCATGGGGCTGAGGAACTTGCCCCTGAACCACAAGTCAGAACAGTTTTCTTTTCCCTCTGTCACACTGGGGCCCTTCTATTTTTCCTCTTTAATTGGTTGGGGAGAGAACTAGGTTCTTGTGATGTTAATAAGGAAAATGAATCTTTACCCAAGGTAAAACCAGCCGTGCGACAATCTGACGTGCTGATTAAGTGACTGTCATCAGGAGTAGACAGGGTCACGCTCCAAGAGGGAGAGAGCTTTGGAGCTACGGGGAGCAGGTGGGAAAGAAAGTGACTGTTGAAAGGAGCCAATGGCAGGCTGAGTACAGCTGTGTCTGCGTCTCCTTCCAGCTTCATTCTAACTTACGAAACTTTTTTTTTTTCCGTCGTCACTATTACCCTTCAACACTTGAGCTTTCATGACTCTACAATGAGACATCAGGTGGAGATAAAATTAGCCACTGTGGAGCCATCCTTCCCACCAGGTCTGTGGCAGCGGCTAATTCTCTGATTGGTTCATTAATCTATTCCTCTGGGAGCTCTTATTGGAACCCATCCTGGGATCTCCAGCATTTTTGAAGTGAAAACCTGAAGGGGTGGTCCTTCGCTGTTTAAGATTATGTGCGGGCTTTTAGCAGGGAAGCAGGAGATGGTCCACTGCTGATTTTTTTTCCCTCACACATTGACCGGAGTGTGAGACTTTTCCCTGAAGTTCAGGAAACCACCAGATGCCCAGAAGTTCTCTGTGTGTCCAGGTCAGACAGTCTGCCCAGGTTTCCCACCCAGACTCAGAACAGGGACCTCGAGGTCACTGTTATAGGGACCCATTTTCAGCTCACTGCAAAGAAAAATAAAATGAGAGGGGGGAGAACTGCTTTATAATTAGTGAGGTCCCCACCGCTGGCAGTGTTCACCTTCTCCGCCTAGATGTTGAAGTGAGGGCTTTCTGGAGAAGGTAGACTAGATAGACGTGAGGTTCACCCTGGCCTTGTGGCTGTAATTTAAATGGAAACGCTTTATGGCATGACTTCCTATGTGATTTCGTAATATAAGCCCATCAGAAAAGGAGCTCCCATCAAAGAAGAAAAAAGAAGAGGAAGACTTAATGTTTTAGTTCTGAGGGGAGACAGTGAGTTGGATTATTCCTTTTATAACCATCCCCCTCAGGTTTGAGGGGCCCACTGATGTACTAGCATGTGGGGAGAAGGCCAGACCCAAGTAGTAGAGAGCTTGATATAAGGTGTTAACTGACTTCACGAAAGCAAAGGACCGAAAATGGTTTGGAGCTCTTGGAACAGAAACCCACAGGTGAGAATTAGCGTGAAGAAGATTTCAGACTCAGAAGAAAGGAAAACATCAAAGAGTAAGAGCTGCTGGAGTTCCATTGTGGCTCAAAAGTAATGAATCTGACCAGTATCCATGAGGACAACAGGTTCGACTCCTGGCCTCACTCAGTGGGTAAAGGATCTGGCGTTGCTGCAAGCTGCAGTGTTAAGTCACAGATGCAGCTCAGATCTGGCATTGCTGTGGTTGTGGTGTAGGCCAGCAGCGGCAGCTTCAATTCTATCCTTAGCCTGGGAACTTCTGTATGCCATGGGTGCAGCCCTAAAAAGCAAAAAAACAAAAAGAGCTATAGAGAAAATAGGATACACCCCCTTAGTGTAGGAAGGAGGGAGCACTTGGTTACTTGAGCTTTTACAGAGAATATTTCTTCCAAGTCTATAACTCTTGGATTCTACAGTATACACTCAAAACTTTACATTAAAGCAAAAAGGGAAGGCAAAGAGGGCCCTAGAGCAATGAATCCTGTTAGATATTCACCATTGAATATCACGAGAGTGACATTTTCTCATCACTTTCTATCTGGTTCCTTGTGGTGTCATGAAGAATAAATTGATGAAAGAGAGGAGATTTGTGTTCTAGGCTTGACTGTGCCATAAACATTCTTCTAGGTGCCCAGGAGAAGTCACCCAACCTCCCTGGCCTCAGTGTCTTCCCTTGGCCGGTGAGGGGGTTGGATCACATCATTGCTTTCTAGTGTGCGGTCCGCAAACATGAGATGCTTTTTGTTCATGTGCAGATATATTTTATCAAATAGTTATACAGGGCCTTCAAAAAGAAGTGTTAGGAAAAACCATAACTAGCTCATCAAACCCATGATTATACCGGTATTATTGCTTAGGGATGTGGCAAATGCAGTTAGTGATATTAGGCCTGAGTAAATTTGAAGGAAAATATTAAGTAAATAACTGTGCAGATATTGCAAATATCACGAATGCAATATGTAATTGACTGAATTTAGAACACACTTGGATGGGGTGATCTCTGAGGACCTGTCCGTCTCCAGAAACTTATTACTTTTGATGCAAAATCATATGCATCAAATGGAATGGTCCACTCCAGGACAATCAAATCTTTCTCACTTCTGTAAGGTCAGGGAGGGTCTCCAGGTAGCTTCCCATAATATACACTTTACATTAAAGGGATGGATACAGCAGCATGTTGGTTTAGCTGGCAGCACTTTGTTGAATTTTTGAAGTCAGTGATGCTTTTTTTGTTAGTTTGATTATCTGCTCAGCTCAGCTCCAATTTATATCCGATTTACCTAGAGAATCCTTCTGTGCATTGGAAAGCTTCCTTACATAGTCTGAATAATCAGACTTCACTTTATCCATTTATCTTTGTGTTTCTTAATTTTAAAGAAAAGAGAGAGATGGTGTGAAAGAGGTCCATTGGACAGTCTCTGCTTTACGTGGTTTCAGGGCAGTGCAAGCACAATAGTGAAACGCTGAAGACACAGTCCTGGGAGTTACTGTCGTGGCTCGGTGTGTAAAGAAGCTGGCTAGTATCCATGAGGGTGCAACTCCAATTCCTGGCCTCACTCGGTGGGTTAAGGATCTGGTGTTGCCGCAGGCTGTGGCGTAGGTTGCAGATGTAGCTCGGTTCCAGCATTGCTATGGCTGTAGCTCTGATTGGACCCTTAGCCCAGGAACTTGTGGCCCTAAGGAAAAGAAAAAAAAAAAGGACACAGTCCTTTGTGTCTGTCTACCTGAGAGCAAATCCTAGCAGATTTCCTAACCTCTGTGCACCTCAGTTTCTTTATCTGCAAAATGAGAATACCAAGTACGACCTACCTCATTGGGTTATGTGTAAAAAACTTGGCACCGTGCCTCTTATAAAGTAAGAGCCAAATAAGTGTGAGCTAACCTCCTCCTCATCTTCCTCCCCCATGATCGCCGTCATTATGGTGAGAAGATATAAGATAAGAGACCAAGGGAGGATATCAAAATAGACCTCTCTTTAGGACATTTCTGCTACCTTCAGTCTCCCTCTCACACATCTGCCTCTAATCCATCAATCCGTTAGCATCGTGTCAAAAATAACACCTTCCCCACTAGCCACTTGCCAAACAAAGGGTTGTTCTGTAACTTGCTGGCATCCGGATCCAGCTCTAATAGGGAAAAAACTCCATCTCTTACCTGGAACTGAACCTGCTAATTTTACTAAACAGCCCAATTGGACATGGAATCGAATGTCTGAATATCCTGATATGAATACAGCTGGCTTGTGAAATTGGGGTTTGCTGCTTTCAGCCAAAGTGTCCCTAACTAGACCTCTCGGACATATCCCGGGGGTCGTCAAGAGCTCTCTGAGAATTTATTTTTAATTCTGGGTTTCCTTTTTGCTGTAAGTCCAGTTCAAAAGAAAAAACATTTCCTTTGAAGTATTAGTTTGGAATTCTGTTATTAGTTGAAAAGAATAAAACTTCAGTTCTTTAAGCCAGTATTTCTCCAAATAGAGACCACAGACATATTCTTGAGGCATTTGGTAGGAATCTGTTCTCCTTTGGGAAGAAATCTGGTATTTCTCACATTTGAAGATGCTGGCAGGTCATTGTTTCTTATAACACCTTGTCCTAGTCTCGCCTTTCCTTACTCCTTCTCATTTTTCATCACTCTGAGTTTGAAGATGCTGTTTGCCTGGCTCTCTGCATCAAAGAATAACCCAGGAGGCTCAACTTTGATTCAGCTGAGTAGCACACATGCTTTTTGGAGAATTAAGACTCTCACCAATGGTCTGTCCCTATTGCACCCAATGTACTTCCCAGTTACCTTCATTCCTCCCTTGCTGCAGTTGCTTGACTGCTTGGAGCATGACCCATGGGTGACATCGGGGGATTCTTTGCAATTCCTTGCCTCATCTCCTGGATCATCAGAAGTCATACAGGGTATCCCAGATGTTCATATAAGAAACAGGTTTTGCATTCTTTCCCAAGTTGCCTGCCTAATGGGGTTCAATTTTAATACCAACCCACTTCTTTCATAGCACTTTATTTCCCAAGCTCTTTTTTTATTGTTTTAAATTTAAAAAAAATTATCGGAGGCGGTTCCCGTCATAGCTCAGTGTAAAAAAAAATTTATTGGAAGGGGTTCCCGTCATGGCTCAGTGGTTAACAAACCTGACTGGTATCCATGAGGATGCGGGTTCAATCCCTGGCCTCACTTAGTGGATTAAGGATCCAGTGTTGCCGTGAGCTGTGGTGTAGGTCACAGACATGGATTAAGGATCCAGTGTTGCCGTGAGCTGTGGTGTAGGTCACAGACACAGCTCAGATCCCGCATTGCTCTGGCTGTGTCGTAGGCCAGCAGCTGCAGCTCTGATTCGACCCCTAACCTGGGAACTTCCATATGCCATGGGTGTGGCCCTAAAAATCAAAGAAAAAAAATGTATTGGAATATAGTTGTCTTACAACGTCGTGCTAGTTTCAGGTGTATAGCAATCTGAACCAGTTATACATATACATATATCCATTCCTTTTCAGATTATTTTCCCATACATGTCTCTACAGAGTGTTGAGTAGATTCCCCTGTGCCCTAGAGTAGGTCCTTGTTACTCATCCACTCCATATATGGCAGTGTGTATGTGCTGACCCCCACCTTCATTTTATGCCTCCCCCCAGCGTTTCCCCTTTGGTAACTGCAAGTTTGGTTTCAAAATCTTTGAGTCTCTTTCTGTTTCGTGAATAGGTTCTTTTGTATCATTTTTATTAGATTCCACATGTTGGTGATCTCATATGATATTTGTCTTTGTCTTACTTCACTTAGGATGAGAGACTCTAGTTCCATCCACGTTGCTGCAAATGGCATTATTTTGTTCCTTTTATGTCTGAATAATATTCCATTGTATATATGAACCACATCTTCTTTATCCAGTCCTCTGTTGACAGACACTGAAGTAGCTCCCACGTCTCGGTTACTGTAAATAGTGTTGCAGTGTACACTGGGGTGTATGTATCTTTTCGAATTACGGTTTTCTCTGGATTGCTGTGTCATATGGTAGTTCTGCATTTAGTTTTTGAAGGAACCTCCATACTGTTCTCCACAGTGGTTACACCAGTTCACATTCGCACCAGCAGTGTAGGAGCGCTCACTTTTCTCCACCCCGTCCAGCATTTATTGTTTATAGACATTTTGATGATGGCCATCCTGACTTGCATGAAGAGATACCTCATTGTAGTTTTGATTTGCATTTCTCTAATAATTAGGGCTATAGAGCATCTTTTCATGTGCTTTTTGGCCATCTGTTTGTCTTTGGATAAATGTCTACTTAAATCTTCTGACCATTGTTTGATGGGATGGTTTGTTTTTTTTAATCTGTATAAAGCTGTGTGAGGTGTTTCACAAGCTGTTTTTAAAAGACTTTTAAAAAAAATGCCTGCCTGTGGAAAATGGGGTACCATCATTTTGAAAACCCGCCAGTCAAAGTCAGGGATTATTGCTTTTCTCCATGCTTTCATTGTGCAGTCCTGTGTATCATTATAATCAGACCCGCAGGGGCCACTGTCATGCCATTGACCGTCTCTGAGCTTTTCCCTTCCTGAGTAATAAAGGAAGAAACCTCCCGAAGTAGTGGGTAGGAGAATGTTAAGTATTTCATCATAAACATTCTCGGGATAATTAGAATGGATTAAATTACAAGAGAAAATGCATTTAGTTAATCTTTCCTCTAATTAAAAAAAATCCCTAGTTTTAAGTAAAGTGTTTGTTTTTAAAAACATATTTTCATTGTAATCAGGAAGGAAGGGAGAGGCCAGCTTGGCCCTCCACAATAGAATGCAATCTCTGCAAGGTACTGAAAAGCTGCCGCCCAGTGCTTTTTGGTGATGAAGATCCTTAAGGAGCCTGCTCAGTCTTTTGCCACTGGTCTCATTAAGGGACTCTCCCCAAATGACCTCATCCTGCGCTCCCTGGTGGCATTACCCTCTTTCTGTGCGGAGAGGCTTAAAGATGTGGTGGACTCCTCTTACAGGAAGATTAATCCAGCAGAGGCTTTGTACTTTTCCAAGTAATCTAAAATAACAGTCAGAATGAGAGAGGTGTCACTCAGGTGACATGAGATAGACGTAAAGTAGAACACGGGGCACAGTCTAGCCCTCCATGAGTTCTATTCACGTGCTGACAGAACCCACACTGCCCCTACAAGCCCGTCTCACAAAAAAAAAAGGAATCATTCACATCATTTCTCTAATTTCATGGTTCATCCCAGCTGCAAATGTCACTCTCACCCAAACATTTCTAGAAGTTTCCAGTGGTGCCACACCTGCTCATTTTTAGCCCATTCAGATTCTTCAAGCTTGTTGCCCTCGATGAGGCCTGCTGCCTGCAGAATTCAGTCTAGGGGAACCCTCCAGTACTTCCCCCACTGCTAGGGTCCATGCCAGGGGTATCCCAGCCGGCACCCTCAGTGACCACTCTACTGAAGCCCTGCCGTGTTCACACACAGAAGAGAATGCTACACCCGCCCACACGGGAATGGCGTCAGCATGTTCCTTTGAGGAAGCAGCCCTTCCTTCATTCTTTGCCTGTCGCCCCTGGCTCAGACCTCTCAAGATTTTGTCCCAGGGCTGGGCTGGAGAACAAACCACGGATCCTTCCTGTTTCCTCTCTCTCCCGTCATCCTCAGACTCTCTCTAGATCCAGCAGTGACGGGGATGTTCTTTCGACACAGCCAGGCTCTGAATCCCAGTTTAGCCTCGGGATCCCCATCACCTATACAACCATCTCTTAAGGGTTGCTTCCATTTTTGGCCCACTCGGCTGCCAAAAAAAGAGCCACTGTGGTCTCCCACCTTTATAATAATTGTGTCCCAGGCGGGACGGAGGTGGAACGGCTTCCCTATCCCCTGGACCCCAGGTCCCCTGCAGTTTCTGGCATGGCTCTTTGAGGCTGCTTGCTCCGATCGTGCATGACACCCAGCATCACGTGGCCTTAACTATACATCGCAAAGACTATATCCTGCCAGACCCCAGAGAAAGGAAGGGGTAACCAGTGTTCCAGAAACAGCAAGCCCCACATAATTGTTGTCCAGGAGGAATTAAAATTGCTAAGAATCCTGGGCCGTGAATTTCAAGTTTAGCCGCAGCAGCACTTGGTCAAATTAGCAATGAAGATGGTTAGAGCCTGGCACCCAGAAGGGTCACCTGTTTAAAGCTGTAGGCAGAGAGATGGGCTCTGATAAGTGTGAATTGCATTTCTTTATTTTTAAAATTCCGCTCTAGGGTGTTGCCATTATGGCTCGGTGGGTTACAAACCCAGATAGTATCTACACGGATGCACGTTCAATCCCTGGCCTCACTTAGTGGGTTAAGGATCCGGCGTTGCTGTGAGCTGTGGTGTAGGTCACAGACGCAGCTCCATTTCAACCCCTAGCCTGAGAATTTGCATATGCCACAGAGGAGACCCTAAAAAGCAAAATAAATATATAAAATTCTGCTGTAACTTCCAGAGGGATGTCTAGACAGCCTGCCTCCTTGTCTGGAAACAATGTCAGGGGTAGAGGCCCCCAAAGATTGTAAAATAACCACCTCATGGGCACAGAGGAAACGTCTGTCCCTGACTTGATTCCAGCACATGAGCAAGCTGTCAATCACAGGTACGCTGCTGTTTCTGAGTCCCACACTCTCTAATGACTGCAAACTCAAAGTGAGGGCTTGGCTCTGTAAGAGAACATCCTGGCAATAGCCAGAGAGATTATTTCTCCATGTTAGGTGTATGTGAACCCAGGAAGCCCACATGCTGCTGGTGATAGCAGTCCCTGTGAATAGAGAGAGAGATGGAAGATGCCGGTGGTGATGAGAGAGACCAGCTCTTTCCTATTAATCCAGGGAACTCAGGTAAATCGAGTCGGGTCCCTGAAGCATGTTGCTCTCAGCTTCTCACCGTACTTGAATATGAACTGATTTAACTTTTTATTTCCGTCTAATGGGGCCCGAGAAGGTCTGTATCTGTTCCCTGGCAGACCTGCTCTCTGGGGGTCTGGTACAGGCAGGACTGTCATATCATAGGAAATGCTGGCGCCGAAAACAGTCTACTCGGAATTAAACAGCTTGGAACACCTAATGCACATCAAGACCTATTCCAGACTCTCAGGAGCGCCCACATTCTGTCCCTAAGAATGTAACATCTCCCTCTCTACTATTAACGCTCCTTGTCAATGCTTTACTCTTACAGTTCCCGTGCATTCCCAAGGTGGGGCTGGTTTAAAGAAATGGGACAGGGTGTAAGCATTAAGTGCCTGAGAGTTGGAATCAAATAGGCTGGGCTTCAAATCTAGCCTCCATCCATGGCAAGGTGGGCAACCTTTGGCAATTTCTGTACCTTCAGTAAGTCTGGGTGTTTCTCATCCGTATATTGGGAATTAGTAATACCTACGTCTTCCTATTGTGAGGGACTTCACTTATAGGTGTAGCATTTCATACAGTGTTTGATATTCTGTATATGTCAGCTTATAAGTCATTAACACCACATCTTTGTGCCTTTGCTGTAGTGTCCCCAGGTGTCTTCATGGAGTGAGCCGTTAAGAACGCAGTAGAGGTAGTATAGAATGATGGGTGGCTAGGAGCCCAGAAGTCCAGAAAGAGAGGCTGGGCTGCTTCGCCTCATGTGTTACGCCAGGTGTCTAGGCCCCCACTCCTGTTTCTCTCTTGCAGGAGCAGCTCTCTGGGACACCTAGATTCCATTCCTTTAAGTAGGGAGAACACGGTGAGCGAGTATAAAACAAGGAGGGAGGTAGAAATGACCTGAGGCGGAGTTCTTATTGTGACTCAGTGGGTTAAGAACCCGGCATAGCGTCTGTGAGGATGTGGGTTCGATCCCTGGCCTTGCTCAGCGGGTTAAGGATCCAGCGTTGCCATGAGCTGCGGCGTAGGTTGCAGATGGGGCTCAGGTCTGGCACTGCTGTGGCTTGTGGCTAATAATGTAGCTCCAATTCGACCCCTAGCCCGGGGACTTCCATGTGCCACAGGTGCAGCCCTAAAGAGGAAAAAAGGGGGGGAAAGAAGAAAAGCAATGGCCCAGTGCCATCTGCCTGCCAGCTACAGCAACACGGGTGTTAGAAACGGGAACAAGAGAGCCACGTGGGTATCGCTACATGCTACGTCTAGGGTCTGCTGTCCCTCTCTCTGGGTCTGGCTCAGCAGTGGCAACTACATTCATTCATTCATCATGAAACATTTATGGAGCGCCTACTACATACCGAGCCCCCTTTCCTCCTCCACATGTGTTCCTGGGGCAGCAGGGGTGAGAGAGAAATGACTCCCAGAGGGGCCGTCAACAGCCTGCGTGCAAAACTCTAGACCTCCACTGCCTTTTTTGGTTGCAGGCAACTTTGACTTTTTCTAACTCGTGACACTGTCTGGTGTTTCTGCCAATAGCTCTTGGCTTGTTTTTCAGCCCTGGTCTCTTGCTCGCAGCTTCCCAAGGAGATCAATGTAAAGATAGCCGCCTTCAACTTCAAATAGTAGTTGAAATTCATTTGTAACACAATGTAATTACATAAAAGGAGCCAGTCAGGTATCAAACTGTGGATACACACCAAAGAGTCGCTCATAAGTGTTAATATCTTCCACAACGGAAGACATTTAGTTAAACTGAATGAAGATGGCAACTCATTAAAATTTGATTTTCCCTCCTATCCTTTTTTTATCTTTTAATCCTCTGTATATGGCGCAACTTGTTCCATTAAATAACACTCATTAATTAAATCCTGTCTTCCCCTAGCTATATCTATATTTTTATTTATTAGGAAAACCTTAGGTTGCTTATAATTTAATTTAGTTGGATTAGTGCTCGGACGTCTCTGATTAAGAAAACGGTGAGGTTTGCAGGTGGAATGACTAGCTAGGGGAGGAAGGGGGAGAAAGCAGGTTCTCTGTTCCCTGCAGCAGGAGCTGGGAGGCAGGCCTTTCCTCTGCTGGGGGAGCTGGCCTAGATTCGGATAATGAGGGCAGTGTGCATTCAGGATCTTTGTTGACTACAAGAAGGGGAGGGAGGGCGGGATCTCTGGAAGAAGTTGCAAACTCAAGCAGCCAGATGCGGGTGAGGCAAGACCAGTGTAAGTGAGTGCTTTACGCAGGGTGTCAGCCAGTAGGGAGCGGTCACCGTCTGGGAAGTGAAGGCCCCGTCTGCGGAGGGCGGGCGCAACCCAGCGCCGGCTACATGTTTGCCGTGTAGAAATACAAGCCTAGCTTTGCCACATTTTCCAGTCGTTTCATAGATGCCAGAGATCTGAACTGGGACACAGACTCTCCCAGGGTTTAAATGTGGGCAAGCCATTCACAATTTATGGGAATGCTGCACAAGCCATTCAGACAAGACTAGAGGCCAAATGGAGCCCCCATCTGTGGCCACTGACACCTCCAGGGCCAGACGAGTACTGAATTAGGAAGTATCGTGTGCCGAGATTGAGACTGGAACCACTTTGGCTACTTTTTTTTGATGCCCCAACTCTCCTGGTGACTGGTTTAAGCTGACGGGGGTCTCGTTACCGTGATAACATGTTGATATTTTGCACTTACATGGTCAGCTTTCTCCAAGGAGCTCAAAAGACTTTGTGTTGCCTCGGTCAACCTCACAACAAGCCTGTGAGGCCGACAGGAGGCCATTGCCCCCAAATGCACAGTGAGCAGCCTCAGAAAGGATTTGACACAAGGCAGCTAGGTCGACTCACCGGGTTAAAGCCACGGTCTACGCAGTTGGCAAACACAGCATTCAAGGAGCATGGGCAGGGTTTCCATTGCTGCCTCTTCTGCTGCCCTTTTTGGCTTATTTTCCTTGCATCTGCTCCCAGTTGATGGCTCAGCCCCAGATCCCAACCAAATAGGCCGACCAAACCAGGAACGAATCCCTGTCGTACGTGTGAGTGTGTACACGTCTGTGTGTGCATGCGTGTGTGTGTGCCCATCTGACTTCTCCACAGGCCCAGCATGGCACATCCGCACCCATTACAACATGTCTCTGCATTGGTCCGTGGTCTAATGCCATGCTCTGAACTGCTGCTTTTGCAAATGCACGAGACCTAGAAACTCCGAAGCAGTATCTTCAGGTTGCTGGATACCTGTCTTTTACTAACGGTGCCTAAATTATTCATCCTGCTTGAAATCCCCATGTCCCTTTCTCTTCCTCGGTCTGATAGAATTACAGTGGTGGAGGAGAAGTCCTTCGCTTATAGAGCTGGCACACATATCCTCTCTGTGGCCACCATAGAGAGGAATGGCCGTATAAAACAGGGACAAGGGCTGGAGCTGTGCGGCTAAGGGCCAGGAACAAAGATCTTCTCTGAGTTGCCTTGGGGAGAACAGCCAAGAAAGTCACACTGGCCAGCAGTGATTGGAGCTCTGTCACTCCATCATTTCCCCTCTATGACTGGGTTCGTGAGTTTTTCTCCACAGTCCCTCTGGTCAGCTCCCCCCCCTCGGCTTCACGGGGATATGCATGGTCTGTCCTGCTCTACTCAGGGCAATTCCTTGGGCTTTGCAGGCATGACCCGGAGAGAAGACTCCAGTATACCTGCTGGTCATGATCCCAGGACAGCAGAGCACAAGTACCCTGCATTTCCTAGATTGTCTTGCTGTTCCTTCCAAATTTGTCTCCGATCAGGCTACCGATTCCTGGGAACAGTTCCCAGCATGATATTCTACTCCAGTCATTCATATTCTCTGCATGCGAGCATGCCATAGACATCCTTCGGAGGCAGATGCAAAACCAGAGAAACACCTGGCCATTTTAAAATGCATGTGTTGGGGAGATAAGTAGACTTATTGACACTGGAACTGCAAAGGCTGTCGTGCCCACCAGCTTCCCATCTGATCCTGCAAATCAGGACAGTCTTCCTTAGAGTTAAAGGTAACTGCCTTTTCCGGGGATGAAAACCTTAAGGATCCTGCAGAAAAGCCTTGGAAATCCCTCCTCCAACTAGTCTGAACCGTCATTGATTCAGCCTCTTGACTCAGCCATAATGTTTTAGCTCATCCTAGTAGATCAAAATCAATATTGGATGTGTTTAAAGTATGTAGATTAAAAGAACGATTTCTTTATATACCTGAGCACAGCTGAATATGTAAAGAAATGGCTGTTTTTATTTTTTGCTGCCTTGGGAGAAATCGGCTTTTGCTTTCCATGTGGCTATTCAGAATGGAAGCTTTCAAAGGTCAGCCGAGGCTGCTCTTTATCTCCATTCAGGACGCCTCTCAAAGTATCATGCAGACAAATCATCATTTGTATTTTCCGAACACACACACACACACACACACACACACACACACACACATGCTTGGGGGAGTGAAAGGGACCCCATGCTGGGGACATCTATGTCATAAAAGCGTCTGTGCAACATTGTAGAAATTCAACAAAGTCAGGGTGGCCACTGGTATCTTCGGTGCTGCCAACTCCTGAAAAGCCCGAAGTGCCCCGTGGTACAGTGTGTAGGATGCCAGAGCAGGTGACCCTCCTGGTAGGTCTGCCAGCAGATTCAAGCCCACCTGGCTGAACTGGTCTTCAGGTTAAACTGACTCCTGAAAGCTAATAGTGACGTTCGTGGAGGCTCAAGAGGCCAGATGCACCAGTCAGCTGAGAACTCAGCCACTGGAGTTTCTGTTTTGTTTGGGTTTTGCTTGTTTGTTTTTTAGGGCCACACCTGTGGCATATGGAAGTTCCCAGGCCAGGGGTCCAATCAGAGCTATGCCAGTCGGCCACCACAGCCATAGCGACGCGGGATCCGAGCCGCATCTGCAGCCTACACCACAGCTCACCGCAATGCCAGACCCTTAACCCACTGAGCAAGGCCAGGGATTGAACCCACATCCTCATGGATGCCAGTCAGGTTTGTTACCGCTGAGCCACGACGGGAACTCTGAGCCACTGGGGTTTCTGCTTTCAGACCTGCTCAGGTTTAGAAGAAGCTGAAGTGAAACTCCAGATTGAGTTAAATACCTGCCTGGACGAACAGATCACTTTAAATGCATCTAACTGTTCTCAGCATACTGGTCGGCTTTACCTTGACATGTGAATTTCCGCCTCCATTACCAGTGAAATGCGGTTACACTAAAATATTTTTCTGAACAGTAAAAGCCATCGAGGGCAGTGTTATAAAAAGCCTGTCTTTTAGGAGGCATTCAAATGTTACTGATACTGATCGCAGTGAGGTAAAAAAAAGCCACAAGCCACCACTTTGAGAAGGAGGGAGAGTCCCTGAAAACGACACGAGGCTGACACGCTGACTGGGAATGGCTTCAGAAGCTAGAAATGAACATGGCTGAGGGCTTGGCTTTTCATGTGTTTTTCCTCACAGGCTGTGACTCCACACCTTTCTATTAAAACGGTGACAGTGGCTCCCATGAAAGATGATCTCTGGTAGGGCCAATTCCTTTGGTTTTGCCAACCCTGGCAGCCAGCAACAAAGTACAGTCCAGAAAGAACCTGTGTGGTCCCCTGCCTCGAGCAGGAATCCAGCAGGCGCTCTGTGAGTGCTGGCTGGCTGAGGGTCTGTGGGCATGACCCTCTCAGCCGTTTCAGGGAGAGAAAAAGAGAAGCCACAACAGATCAGAGGCAAAGAGCTGGGAACGAAAAAAAGAGTGAGGCGCCACCATTCCTTAGCGTCAAAGATACTGTGTTTCTTAGCTGCCAAAACAGCCCATTTGTTGCAAAGTCGACAGCTGGATTCCAAGAGGGACTAGCAGAGGGAGAAACCAAAAAGGAGTCAGTGCAGCGTTCCTCCTGAGTTTGGGAGCATGAGGGCCTGTAATCTAGTGCGAAATGGGGCAGGGTCACCATCAGCGGAGTGAAAGATGATTCCTTGGTCCTTGGGAGGGTGTGGAAGCATCTTAGCCTTTATGTATAAAATACAGATATATGTTTCTACCTATGCAATAAAGAAACAGACATGTCAAGTATATCTATGGCATTAAATTTTCATAACGGGGAGAGGAATTAGGAGGGCAAAGGTCTAAAAGGGTTTATAGGGAAGGAGACAGTAACCAAAGACTTGGGAGGAGTTCCCACTGTGGTGCAGTAGGTTAAGAACCTGACTGCAGAGGCTCTGGTAGCTGCAGAAGCACAGGTTCGATGCCCGACCTGGCACAGCGGATTCTAAGAATCTGGCCTAGGTCACAGCTGTGGTACCTATTCAGTTCCTAGCCCTGGAACTTCCATAATGCTATGGGTGTGGCCATTTAAAAAAAAAAAAAAAAAGAATTGAGAAAAATAGTCATCTGGTAGAAGAGATCATGGATTGATTGTTTCTAGAACTTCCATTGAAGTAGCCTCAAATTATCTTTCCTGAAGGCACACGATGGCTTAAGGAAGCTTTCTTCCAATTCATGATCGGTCGTTATCATTCCTGTCCATTTACACCAGATCAGTTTGGGCTAAGATAGCAAGACAGGCCAAGCAATTGACTTTGTTGTATATGTTTCGAATGTATGAATTGGCTGAATTCCCATTTTAAAAGTCACCACCTGCAGAAGCGTCTCTTTGGCGACAGAGGCCACCCCCCCTGTTAGTATGCTTTGGGGTTCTCTGCTTTCCCAGGGCCCCCAGGCAAAGAATGCCCTAACTTATCTCAGATCCCAAGAATGACTTCTTGCTCCTCAGCATAGACAGTATTGGCCAACTTCCCTAAATTTAAGTTGACTTTCTATCAGGGTTCACATTTCCTCCAACTTTTCATTAAATTAATTATTCAAAACAATTCAGAGTTAGCGTTCTCACAGCAACTGTAACTCTGCCATGACTATATTAAGGCGTAAATTGAACAGCATGTTTTGCAATAAAGTTAATTTTATATTCACCAGAGAACTGAGTTATAGTTGCTGTGGGAACCATCATTTCGAATCTCTTGACTTTGGTGCATTTAAATTCTCAACCACAGCGTTGCACACCGTAGCATATTTTGCATGCATGCTAAATTTGCCTCACACCCTGGCCTGGCTACCCTGAACTTGGAAGTCTTGTCAGAGACAAGTATGGCAGCCTTCTAGTTTTCCCAGCCTTCTTACCGATCCTGGTACCTATGACACTTCGCAGAGAAATTACCCAGAAACCAAAATGGTTCCCGTTTTATCTTTAAAATGTATTTTGAAGAGGTGACTTTTCTTAGAAGCACAGTCAGTGAGAGGGACTGCGTCTCAGGCAGGCGATGCCGTTGCATTTGTGTGGAGCCAGGATTCTCGTCCAAGGGTATTTTTGGCTCTGCGCTGTATTATTCAGTACACAGAGGGTGACCTCTGAAAGCTCCAAGTCCTTGCATGTGCCATTAATCATGCAGGCATGCACAGCCATACATCAGAACTCATTGGAGCTCCGGAGAAGCTAAACAACATTTCCCAGAGCCCCATAAAACCCAAGCATCCTTAAATCAAGACGCATTGCAGGGCCTCTCTAAAAGGTACATACAGCAGCACTGCAATAGAACTCGGGCTAAATCCTGGTAGCAGAGAACGGGTAACGTGTGGCAGAGTAAAGACAGAGGCTTGTTTCGGAGCACTAGCAGAGGGAGATGAAGCTCTGAGATGGTTAGAGACGTGAGAATTCCATCTACAAGGATGATCGATTTTTGTCGCTTTATTGGGAAAATCAGTCATGCTTTCTGCCCCCTAGGGCGGACTCTGCTGCAGTTTGGGAGTATCGTGTGGCAGCTCTGCAGGTTAGCAGCTGAGTAGCAGCTCCCATTCACCGTTCAATTATCCATTTAGCTAAAATGTGACTTAGCAGAAACATACTGCTGTTCTGCATGTTGAAAATGAATTTGAAAGGAGGGGCTCTCTGTATCTTTGTAAATGAGAGGATTTCCAGGAGGAAGCTCTCACTTTCCTAAGTCTTCGTTATGCAAAACTGAAGACTAGCACCTAACAACGACACAGGCCAGGTTGTGGGAATCTGAGCCCCATTCTGTACTCTCAGAAAACAAGCTTCCTTATTCCTCATACTGCTTAAGCCTCATCTCCCAGTTGAGGCTTCTTGCAAAATTTGTAGATAAAAATGCTGTCGTGACCATCGACCTAAAAAGTCTTTGACCTGCTGAAAACATGTGTTAAGGAAAGGACTTAGAACACTCCTTGCAAATAGAGTTTCAAAACGCAGGGTAAGTTCATGACGACTCGTTTTCACCTGGATCTTAGGATGGGAACGGGAGAATGAGGAAGGTGCTGGGTTCGTAGTAAGTGCAGCGGTAGGAGATGCCACCCAACCGGAAGAGAGCGAAAAGGTGGAGAAGCGGAGGGGAGATTGCGGTGTTTTTATTTTTTCCATACTGTTCCGGGCAGAGAGTAACATAAAACAAGATAAAATACGGTTAATGTCTGAGGTCATTTGATGTGCAGTGTTTTGAGAGCAAGACTTCAGAGGATTTGGAGAGGTTGTTTGGTAGGGAGGGCTTGATAGATCAATTTAAAAATATACATATAGATAAATAGATAATGATGGGTGATGGATAGATAGATACATAGATAGATGATAGATGGACAGAGATGGCTGTTTCAGTGGTTTGAGTGCCACCATTCAGGTGCACCAAGCTGACCTAGAGGGATAAACAGCATGCAAAGGGGTTTAAAGTCCGGGAGTAATAAGCTGTGAAGATGCTTGGGGATGGTCCGAGGAGGCTTTAATGCCAAAAAGACCTAGACAAAGCTGGCAGAATTCGTGGAGCCTGTGGTCCAGAGTCAGGAAGTTGATTGGTTGGAGCTGTTCCACGTTAGGCCGGCAGCCGTGACCCTGGGGGTGAGGCCTGGGAGACCCCATGGTTCTCTGTTCTCCTCCACCCTTGCTGCTCTTCGCCCCACCTCTGCTTGTTGTCTTTAACAAGGAAAGGCCACGCCGAGAGGAGGGCAGAGTCGTGGCAGAACCCAGCCTCCTCGGGCCCATTTGATCGCTGATTGTCAGCTGAGGAGTTTATTTGCATCATCAGAGCACTCTTTCAGGGAAAGTGTATTTTATCCTCTGCTTTTGTGTCCCTCAGAGTCTTTCCTTCTAGAGGGATGTGAAGGGAACCCTTGAGCCACAGAGAGTTAACTGTGTCACATAGAGCCTCTGGAGCAGGACAGCCCTGTACCCTGCCTGAACCGGGCATGGCTTCTTTATATGGCTTACCAAAAGTGTCCCCGAGGCCTCCTCCTGGCCAGCCGCCCAGCTTCTGTCCTCACCCCATCCCTGTGTGTCCTCCTTGCACTAAGAGATCCTTTAAACCTTCATGTCAAGAACAGGCCACGCCTCTGCACAAAATATCCTAGTAGCTCTTTTCCCTCCAGATAAAGCCACTGTCCTCAGAGCAAACTGCAAGGCTCTGTGTGGCCTGCCCCCCCACCCAATTGCCCTGTTTCCTCTTTGTCTCCTTGTTCACTCTGCTACAGCCACACTAGTCACCTTGCTATCCCTCCAACACCCAAGTACTCTCTGCCTCAGGGCCTTTGCACCTACGGTTTCCTCTGCCTGGATTACTGCCCCCTCCTCCAACAGCATGACTCCCTCCCTTCCCACAGGTTTTTCACCCAAGGTCACCTCATCACTGAGGCCTTCCCTGACTACCCCCTACCTAACAGCCATCCTCATCACCTCCCCCCCCCCCCCCCCCCCCCCCCCCCCTCCCCCCCCCCCCCCCCCCCCCCCCCCCCCCCCCCCCATTTCCCCCCCCCCCCCCGTCCCTGCACAATCACAATGATCTGACATGCCATGTTCACTCCTTAGATGTTTACTAAGGCTCTCCCCCCTAAAAGCATGTAAGATCTTTAAGAACAAAACGTTCTCTCTTTTGTTTACTACCACCGTGTGCTCTGTGTCTGGAAAGGACCTGGCCTTTGGTAGATACTCAGGAAATACTCACTAAATGAATGAACGAATGAACTCATGAATTTATCCTAGAAGTTAGCATATTATATAACAACTCCAGAAATGCTGGATGTTGGATTGGGATTTCTCCCTTAGAAGTCCTCTCATTCCTTGATTCTCACCCACTGGACTCATCAAGGACCAGGGGTAGAGCCGGAGGCCAAGGGCACCGCTCTTAACTGGAGACCGCCAAGCCGCTCGGGATGTCACAAGGTGGCCTCGGCTGGCAGGATCCTCACGGTGCACTGTCTCCTTCTCAGCCTCTGAAACTCCACCTTGGCTGTGTGACCAGAGGGAGCTCAGGCTCCAGACGGACTCCTTCACACGAGCCTAAGCTGCCTTAACCCACAGCAAGGAAAACCCACATCTCCTCCTCAGTCGATGCTCTCCCTCGGGAGAAATCTCCACGGCAGATGCGGGTGAAATCAGGAGCTCACCTGGGACGCACGGAGCCAAAGCAAGGAGCGTGCTCTTCCGAGGTCACCCTCCCCCTGTAGAACCCTCCCTGGTTAGAGGGAAGCCAAGTGTGTGGGCTCAGATTTGGAAGGGCCTGGGTTCAAACCCTCAAGCTGCCCTTTGCAGTGATTATGGCCCTAGGCGGGTTCATGAACCTCTCTGAGCTTCAGATTTTTCAACCACAAGTGATGACAATAATTTGTCCTTTATGTGGTCCTTGAAAAGACCTAGTGAAACAGTGAGGATGTGAAGTGCTGGGTTCCAGATTCACCCACGTAGGTGAATTTCCTTTATTCCCCTCGATCAAGCAGGACACACACACACACACACACACACACACACGCGCGCGTGCGGCTGAACTGACCTTGACTCCCTCTTGCCCCACAGGCTCCCCTTCCACAGCCCAGGCGGACCATCCCTCTCTGTTAATATGCTTTTTTGAACCTAAATGAGATTTCTCAGCCCTGGGATCCCTGCTAGTTTCACCCCGCATGCTTCTTGTATTTTAAGGGGGATTCTGTACCCTACGTGTCACATCCGTAACGTGCCGATCTTACACACGGAACTCTCAGGAGATGACCTCCCTTTTCTCATTTCTGTTTCCGTCTTGGGAGGGCACTTCCTGGGGATCTGTGCGCTACTGACCGTACTGATCCTGGTACCGACAATAGCAGGCACTCCCTCCCCGTCACCCATTCAAGTGCAAATAAGAGACGTTCCTGAGCCTCCCAAGACCCCTCTGTTACTGTCTGAGGTCACTTTTAACAACCAAAATAATAGCCACCGTTCTGGGACATTTATATCTGCCTTTAAGCATAGTTTACACATCATGTGTATTTGTGTGTATTAACACGTATTAACACTCATGCTGTATGCATGATGTGTATTCTCTCTTTTAAATGGCAACAACCCTCTAAGATAGGTGCTTGTATTGTCTAGTCTTATCGATGAAGCAACCAAGAAATGAAGAACTTAGGATTTTGGCCAGGATTATGCAGTCAAGTGATAAAGCTGAGAGAGGAACTCAGGCAGCCTGGATTCGGAGCCCATGGCCTTTACTGCCACGTGGTATCTGGGCTGACCTGGTACTTTGGCCCGAGGAAGCAGCAGATACTGTTGCGGGGGGCCAACATCGTTAAACAAGTAACCCAGGGTGAAAGTCTGTGCCCTCTCCCTTACCTGTAGGGGGTCCTGGCCTCCATGACCACCGGTGGACAGGGGCCTGTCCTTGATGATGAGAGTTACCCTGGGTTGCATGGGCCTGAGAGGTTTCCTAGGACTCAGGACTCTCGGGGCTAAAACCTGGACAGTCCTAGGCCAATGGGGGCAGTCGGCCGCCCTAGCTGAAAGCAGCAACTCTGGAGCCTCTCTGACACTTGACATCAAATCTTGGCTCTACCACTAACCAGCTCTGTGACTCTGGCCAAGTGACTTCTCTGTGCCTCCATTTCCTCACCCGGAAAGCGGGAATAATAACAGTGCTTATGCCGTAGATCTGTTGTGACAATTAAATAAGCTAAGGCAAAAAATAAATAAATTTTTTTACAAAATTAAATACGCTCAGGCAAGTGAGGTTCAAGAAAGAGTGCCAGGCACCCAGAAACGTCTATATGAAGGTTTGCTATTATTTGTCCTTGTATGAGAAGCTTCCTAAAAGCTGCAGTTACAGTCCCAGGGCAGATTCTTTGCCTAGTGCTTTTCACATGTATAAGAAGCAAGCATTTGTGATTTCCTTACATTCTCTAAAGTTGTGCTGCAAACAGCAGCAACGAAAGAATGTATATGGCAATTTATCATTGGCCTGACTTTACACCAGTTAAAAGAGAGCCGTCAGCCCTGCAGTAAGTAACAAGTCCGTGCCCACAGGCCTCCTAGGTGTTATTTGTATTTTTATGACCCTCCTGTGGCTATACGGATGCTCAGTGGGTGTAGAAATTGGATGGTTAAAAATAACAAATAAGAAATCAAAGTCGTGCCTTTGTCCCTATTTCCATACCGGGTAGGTACCACATTCATTATTTGCCGGACAGCTGTGGGAATAAGCAACACAAGCTACAACAACTTGATTATCCTCCAAGAACCAAATTAAACCATGGGGCTTTCATATTGTCATCCCCGCCTTTGAGGAACTCTTGCCCCCTCTTCATCTACCGACATGCCTCTCCTACCTCGCTGGGTGCTCTTTTCTGTCTCTTTCAGTCAGAAGGGACCAGCTTCTGACAAGTTGAAAAGCACGCACCTCCTGCAGCTCTCCTCCCCAGCTGCTGGCATCAGCTTGGTTTTTACATCCTCTTCTGGAACCAACTGTTTCTTTTCCCCATCGAGGGGCTTGGGGTGTGGCCTGCAGGAAGCTTTTCCCTTTGCCTGGCGGCTGAATCAAGGGCACAGAGAAATAACAGAAGCACCGCACAGTTTATTTATGCATTCATGCAACAAACATCTTTAATGCCAGGCGCTAGGAAAACAGTCTGTACAGCAGAGTCAGAGTCTTTGCACTTGGGAGGCTTGGAGGTTCCAGGGAAGATGGGTTTTGACGCCTGGGTTCTTAACCTCAGCAGCACATAGCAACCACTTGGGGCGGGGGGGGTGGGGCTCAAGAATTAGAAATACCGATGCATGGGTCTCATCCTCAGAGATTCTGACTTAATTGGGGTGCAACCTAGCATTAGGATTTTTAAGGGCTCCCAAGTGATTCTGCACTAAACAAAGGATAAATCAGAATAATGGCCAGGGCTTTGGAAAAGCCGGCGGTGCTGTGATGTCATGTAGTGGGAGAGGAACCATGAGTTGCAGGTCAGAAAGCTTTTGCTGCATGTACACCAGCTAAGCGGAGGATGGATGTCTTTGCCAAAGTGAGTAAAGGGAGCGGAGTTTAGGGAGAGGGATCTGCCAGAGCTCAAACGGAGGAGGATCCAGGCCATATTCGAGAACAGAGCAGGGCAGTGTGGCTGAAGGTCATGGAGCTGAACCTCAAGTGACAAGAGATGAGGAGGGGGAAATGGGCAGAGTTAGATCTCGGTGCAGGTCTCGGAGGCCTTTCCAAGGAGTCACGACTTTATCCTGAAGCAGCCATCAGAACCTGCTGGAGGGCTTGTTAAAAATGCGGACTGCCAACCCCCAGAGGTCCTGAATCGTGGGTCTGGGGTGGAACCTGAGAATGTGCATTTCTAACTAGTTCCCAAGTGATGTCGCTGCTGGGGGTGCCAGGACCATACCTTGAGAAGAAGCATGGCTGTGACTTAAAGCAATGGTCAGCGGGTTTCGGCACGGCCCCGGTGGGAGTGAGCCTCAGCACCTGCTGGTACTCGCCCATCGCTGCCCACCAAGTAGACCATAGAAAGCATCGCTGCCCTCCCAGCGCCCCCACCCCAGCATCCTGCATGCTCACCCATACTCACCTCTGCACAAACCCTTAAAGACATACACACACCGCTGAAATGAAAAGGAACATCTACCTCTGGATTTTCTGTGTCTTCTCTAACAAAGCAGAGGCAGCTGTTAAAGCTCAGGTTCGTCGTCGAGCATCCCAGCAAAAGTGTGTCTGGAAACGAGAATCTCTACCCCTTTCCCTCCCGCTCATGCAGATGGGCAAGAGGACAAGCCTCACTGTTTTCGGGGACCCAGAATACATCTTTGGCGGTCAGTCTTCTAAAATGAGTTGGGAGTTTTCCCCCAGAGTGTCCCAAACACTAGATTAATTTTCTGAACACTTGCCAGTGCTGTTTAGTAGAAATGGCCAGCGAATCTCAGGTGATCCCCTGTCCCCAGCACCGCAACTGTTGGCAACTCTAAAGAGTTCTGGAATGCAGTGGCAGGCTCTGTTACAGTTTCCAGCGTTGGTCTGCACAGTAATTCCAACAATGCATAGTTCTCAGAAAATAGCCGGGGGCTGTGGGGAGCTGCGGAGCTAGTTAACAAGCAGAAAGTACAACGCTACCCCAAAGAAAAAGCCACTACTTTTTTTTTTTTTTTTTTTTTACCTTCAACTCTCCTGGCCCTCACGATCACCCTTGGCAACAGAGGGCTTTTTTAAAATACTGCTGGTAGCATCACTCAACTCTTGGGTTGTGGGCAAAGGGAAGTAAGGATTTCTAAGCTGTGATACAATCAAAGACTCAGGACACCCCCAGGAACATCCATTGTGTTATTTGCAAGAGGATAGCTCTTGGCTTTTTTCCCCTGCTCTGGAGGCAAGGCAATAAGAACTGGCCTGCACTCCAAGCTGTGCCCCAAAGAAAAGGCCTGCTGCTAATTACGATATTTGTAATATCAACAGTTAGGTCAACACAAGCTACGAGTGCTGCTCTCTGTTGAGCATTTACAAGGTGCCAAGCTCTATGCTTCAGTCTTTGGCTTTATCATTTCATTTAATTCCTCTGACACCAGTGTAAAGTATTGCCATCATCCCTGTTAAGTCATTCATTCAACAAACATTGATTGCCTGTCTCTTATGTGGCAGCTATTATTCTAGCCACTGAGTATACCTCAGTGAACAAAAGAGGCAAAAATCCTAGCCTTTGTGCAGATTGCATTCTATTACGAAGGACAATAAATGAGATTCATTAGCAAGATAGATTGTTTTACAAATGGGGGTTAAAGGTGAGTCTCGCAACTCAAGGTCACACAGACAGCAAGAGGCAGATCTAGGTTTTAATCTCAGAGCTCCCTGACTCAAGACCAGGTTCAGGTTTTCGCCTTGATTCACAAAAGGCTTCCATGGGTTTAGTCCAGGCTGCCGTGGCTCTCCTAATGGTCTCTGGAACCAAGCGGGGACATCTCCCTTCTCCGGCTTTCCTTGTCATCTGTCTGCATTTACATGCAGCCTGTTTGGTGTTTTCACTTGCATTCCCATCTGGGTGTTGTCCTCTCTGCTTCTCTAAGGTGTGCCCAATATTGAATGTTAAAATCCTTCTTCTCTTTCCACATCCCTTCTACAGTGTTAGCCACTTATTTCTACCTTGAAATTGCTGCACATGGCAGAGCATTTCTTGATGCTTTTTCAGAAAAGCCTTTTATGGTAATTATAGCTTTCTTCAAGTACATTTATGCTCCTCTTTTTACTGTACTGTAGACATTATTTTGCTCGTGCCTAATTTTTGTTAAGGCGAAAAGCCTGCCTGCCTGCCTGCCTGCCTGGTAACTGTGCCGATGGATTTTTTTTTTTTCTTCAGTATTTGTAATTCTATATGTAGAAAAGCCTTGGAAACCATTCTCTTTCCACTCTGCCAAAGGCATCAGAGATGCTAATATCAGTAAGAAGCCATTCATTCATCCATCCCCTGACTGCGTGTTGAGTGTTGGCAATCCAAGAGCAAACAAGATAGACATGGTCTCTGCTCTGGCAGGTTTACATCACAGCAGAAATGCCCAGAGCAGTTGTACACTGCTCACCTCTGTGAGCCCCATTCAAATGGTAATGATGATGGGCACATTTATTACAACGCTTTTCCTGCAGGTGACAACGAAGTGTCTTACGGAAGGGCTGCTACAAGGGCTAGCAAGCATCAAGGAGATGCCAGACAGTTGTGGCTCAGTGGGGCGGATAGGATGGGACGGGGTGGGCCAAGGTGAGGAAGAATAAAGGCATCATGGGAGCTTTGGGAAGGCTCCCTGAAGAGGACTCGGGTAAACGATGGGTTTAAGTTAGGCAGACTTAAGGAAAGGTTGAATGGTTTTGGTCTGAACAAAGCCTAAAGTGATACTGAGATAGGTTGACATGATGACACCCAGTTCATATAAGATATAGACGCCAGGTTAAGGACTTCTGACGTTACCCCAAGGTCCATGGAAAGCTATAGAAGTGTTTTCAGCAGTGTCCAGGACAGAGAGAAATGGACGATGGTGCAAAACTGGAGGCGAGGAGACCAGTTAGATGGCTTGGACCAGAATCTAAGTTCAAGATGAGGATGACTTGGGTTCATGTAGTAACAGTAGAGGAAGTAGGAATGGAGTACAGATCCTAGAGAAATTCAGGAGGAAGATCAGGCAGGTCTTCTTATAGTTAAGAGGAGAATTAGGCAGGACTTGGCTGTTGACTAGATATGTGAGATGAGAGAGGGGAGGGTAATTAACGGTATGCCAAGTTTTCAGTTTTAAACAGTGCGGTATGTGGAGTTACCATTTACTGATCAAGGAATCCAAATTCGGGAGGGGAAAGATAAAGAAACTGAGTTTGGTTGAGTTTGAGGGACTTGTAAGTGAACAGATGAAAAAGCTCAGATACAAGTTGGAGTCCAAGTCCAGAGTTCAGAGGACTAGGTTTGAAGATTCAGGAATCATCTGAATAGATCAGTGTGTTTGGGTTTTGTTTGGTTTTTAAATCCTACTTTAAATTTCTGCCTCAGCTCTAATTTTAGTTAAGGCAAAAAGCCTGCCTGCCTGGTAACTGTGCCAATGAATATTTTTTCTAGTGGTTGGAATTTGATGTGTAGGAAAGTCTTAGAAAGTCTTCCATTTCCACTCTGCCGCAAGCATTGGAAGTAAGATAGGACCAGCCCAAGATTTCACCAATGCCCTTAAAATTCCTCTTTGAGAAGAAGACTTAGATCTTGGAGAAAGAGGTCCCACTAACTTCCCATAACTCTCAGAAGAGTCTATAGATGAGGACCAGCCTGAAATGATCTAGCACCACCTGATTTTGGCCATTCATTTAATCCCCTACTATGTGCTTGACATTAGACCACACTTTGAGGCCCAAAGGAAACAAGGGAGTCTCGGATCTCATGCAGCTTCAGGTCAAGGGCAGGGTTTCCTCAACCTGAGCACTACTACTGCCTTTAGGGCCGTGTCACTCTTTGTTGTGGGGACTGTCCCATGTACTGTAAAGTTTTGAACATCTGACCCACCAGATGTCAGGAGCATCCTCCCCAAGCTGTGATAAGCAGTGTCTCCAGACGTTGCCAAACGTCTCCTGGGGGACAAAATTGCCTCCGTTGAAAATCACTGGGCCAAGGTCATGATAGAAGCTGAAGTCTCCAACAGTCAGCTCTCCAGCTGTACAAAGAACCAAACAGCTGTGCCAGTGGTCTCAGAGAAAGGCAGGAGGAAGGAAGGAGCGGTGCTAGGCAGCCTGAAATCCGAAAGACTCCATGTAGGAGACCTCCTGGATCCCCAAGTAGGAGCCCCTAAGCCCAGTTCCACTCCAGTTATAGATTCCTCTCCAGAGAAAAGCCACCACCCGATACCCATTTGCCCTCCAGACTAATTACTTCCTACGTTTTGTTTTCCCTTAAGCAGAAGCTGGCTTTGCACTTTACAAACACAATGAAGCACCTCCTCAGAAGGCCACCAGCCCAATGAACTTGTGCTGGGGGGAAGCTTGGGGTTGCCTAGCAACGCCATGCACTTACCAAGGCTGCTTTCTTTCTCTTCAAGCTAAAAAGCAAAGTCCTGTCCATTAATTCCCAGCTGCCCCCAAACTTCTCAGAGATTTGCCAGCTTCCCACTGTTCGTGTTTTCATCTTCCTCAGAGGATGTGGAGAAAACCCGCTACTGTGGTCTGTTTATCTCGCTTCAGTTGGTTGGAGGAGGGAGGAAAATGGAGAGAGAAAGAAGAGGGGCGGTGGGTAAGAGCCTCATTCCGTCTAGGAGCATACATATTTTGAGTGTATATCTCTGACTGACATGCCAGTGTTCTTCGCAGATTTGAATTTTATGTAGTGGACGTGGGTTTCCTGCACAATGAGGCTTCTGTTGAGACTTTAGGCATGATTTTAGTCAGCCAGGAGACCTCTAAGTAGCTAAATAACAAAGTGCATATAATAGACACCATGCAAGGCGAACGCTGGTGGGTCTGTCATGAAGCGTATTCTCTGTGATCCATTCCCCCAAACTCGGCTGGTAGAAATTGTAAAGCTGGGGGTGGCTGGAGGTTGAAGGTACTCTCTTTTCCTTGAGAATCTGTGAAATGTCCCTGGGGCTTTTCCTACCGAGTTTCATTTTGTTCCTGCAGAATTATTTGTGGCGTTTCTCTGACACTAGGGGAGAGACACGGGTATTCCAGGCAGGGCTGAGGCCACCTCCTTCGTAAGGAAAGGAATAGAAATGTGACCCTTGGATTTGTGAGGTTAGGTGTGTAAACACTGGGCCTTTGTTTGCATCCTAGATTTTTTGTGCCAGGCTGTGCAGCCCAAGAAAACAGATTCCCAGGTAACTATCTCCTCGTTTGTCCTCTCCAGACAGCTCCGCTTCCTTACAGAGACTTCTGCAAGTTGAACTTCTCTGTGGCTTACCTAGTTCTCCCAGGTCCTAACACATATCACAGTCTGGCAGGGATGGAAGAGAACAAGCATTGACTGAAACTCCTTAAAGAAGTAAATTTCAGCTCAATTTCAAACCCTCCAGACCTTTCTTCCTAGGAGGAGTCTTTTAAACTCCCACCTCTGCCACTTACACAAATTAGGTTTATTGGCATCCTGGGGTGGGTGGGAGGGGGACTCGAAAGACAGCGAGGAAGGCTGTGGGGCCATGACCTCTGGAACGCTGGAGAGAGAGGTTGGTGGAGATGCACACTTTTGATGCAGAAGATTAGGGCCAGGAAGGTTTCAAATCAGTTGCCTCCATCATTACAAAGCGCTTCATCCCCCGCCCCAGCCTGATCCACTCTGCACTTCATGTGGTTTAAAAATAGATCTAGAGAGAGATGGAGACCGTAGCAGATGTCAAGACAGAATTAGAGAGAGAGAGATTAAGGAAGGTTAAATTCCTGGTCACCCGGGATATATCTGAATGTGGTAGGAAAACACACCTAGGCTGCGCAGCTCTGTAAGTTTACTGGAAGTCATGGTGCTGTACACTTAAAACAGGTGAATTTTATGGTTTGCAAGTTGTGCCTCAATAAAGCTGTTCAAGGAAAGACACGTGAAAATGTATCTAGGAATTCTTGCCAGCAAGTAGGTTTTGTGGGCGTGGCCACCTCCTACCAGTTCCCTGCTTCTCTCTACATCTTCTAAAGGGCGACAGAGGGCCTGCCACAGGGACACCTACCCTCACCCCCATCTCTCCATAGGGTCCCCAGGCTTTCAGTTTTTTTTCCTCATCCAGGCTCTCTTTGCCCAAGCTCAGGTCAGGAGAGTCGCAGCTGCAGTCTGGGTGCTGAAGCATTTAGGGAAGAAGGTAGGCACCTGATTTTACACACACACACACACACGCACGCACACACACACACAAAAGAAAACTGCAAAATAAGAATTACTCAACCCCACCACAGTTCCCCACCCCCCAACCCCCCCCCCCACATAAGCATTCCACTTTCTTTTCCTGATTCATGGCACTCAGAACCTACTCCTTCCACAGCCTCCAGATCCCGCAGTATTTTTAAATCATGCCATAAATAGGTTGAGTGATGAGCAGCCAACGCTTTCAAGTGCCCCTTAAAAACTGAGTACTACCAAACTATGAAAATAGCCCAGCGGGACCAGCCAGTCCTTGGTCATGAGAAGCTTGTGCTAATCGTATGTACATTTATCTTTAAAATTCTGAAAGATGGAGGGCACTCTGCCGCCATCCTGGGTTGATAGGGAGTTTTTTCTCTTCTGCAGAAGGCACTTCTAAAAAAAGAAAGGGAAGATTTTTCTTGAGGTAGCATCCATCCTGAGCCACAGGGCTGGATATAACAGCCCAGCTAGGCTTGCCTTGTAAGCTCAGGGCTAGTTTAGTTTTCCGGAATGCTCCCCACTTTGGAAAGGTTGCCTCAGACCCCTTCGCACAGGTCAGTGGCATTGGGGACCCTCTGCATTGGGACCCTGCTACGTCTTGCAACCGCATGCGTCGCCTGCTTCCCCAACTCTTCCCCAAGGCAGGTACGGGCCCCATCTGAGGCCGGCCCGGCGGCTGCCCTGTGGCCTTGCTTCCCCTTTTGCATGGCTCCCCTGCTGCCCCAGCACGGCCTCACGTTCGTCTTTCTCATCCTCTCCATTTCTCCAACCAGATGGCTGCCCCGATTTGTGCAACGGCAACGGGAGATGCACACTGGGTCAGAACAGCTGGCAGTGTGTCTGCCAGACCGGCTGGAGAGGGCCCGGATGCAACGTTGCCATGGAAACCTCCTGTGCGGATAACAAGGATAATGAGGGAGGTGAGCAAGCGTCTTCTCAGTCCCAGCCCCTCAAGAACAGAGCATTGTGTATAGACTATCTTCATGAGTCCTTTTCCCTGAAAGACCTCCCCTCTGCTATTGTCAGACGTTGTTGTAACACTTCTTTTGAAGCAAACACAGTGGAGAATGGGCATCCTCGGGCAGGCGGGGGCTCCTGGAGTTGGGGGCTGGAGGCACTGGGGTTGGGGTTGGATGTTGGCTCCAGGTTCTCAAGTACACATCACCCAGAACGGTGGCCAGGCCCTGGCTGTGCCTTTGGGTGAACATTCCTGCCAGACCCTTGGGGCCGGGAGCTCCAGACTGATCTCTGCTGCTGGTGACGATCTGTGGTTACCCTGAGCTAAGACGTTTTAAGCAGTGCGTCCTTTCATCCTTGCACCTCTCTGAGATGTTACTTTATAGACGAGGAAACCAGGCTAAGGGAGCAATTAAGTAACTTTTTAAAGGTAACTCAATCTCCTGTAGTAAAAACGTGACCCACAGCCACCCGTCTCCGAAGTCCACATTCTAACCAGTGGTTGGCAAACCACAGGCTTCAGACCACATGGGACCCAGTGTTTGTTTTTGTACTGGCCTGCGTGCTCAAAGTGGTTTTTACATTTTTAATGGCTGGGGGGGGGGAGAAAAAACCTAAAGGAGAAGACTATTTCATGACACGCCAAAACTTTATTGTAAAGTTTTATTGGAATGTGGTCCGTTCGTTTATGCTTTGTCCAGAGCTGCTTTCACCCTCACAGACAGCGTTGGTTAGTTAGACAGAGATCACATGGCCAAGACAGAACCTAAAAGATGGATTGCTCTCTGATTCCTTATAGGCAGAGTTTGCCAACCTCTGTTCTAAACCCCCAAGCTGAATTTTCCCGTGTTATTCCCTGACAGAGTGCTAAGTGGAGTTGCAATAGCATACGGACCATCTGCTTTCCCAAGAACACAGAGTCATGCTCTCCGAACATGGGTACAGATGTGTGATCCACCGCCACCAAATGACCCACTGGTCAGAATTCCCTCGGGGCAGAAGCTGTTTGGTGTATAAGAAGGCATAAGTCTAATGACTTAACAAAAATACGTATTGGCTCGTATGCGCTCATCGCCTGGCTCTGGGACCGCCAGCCCTGCCCTCATGGCCCCAAGGGGTCGGCTTCAGTGACATCTAGAGTGAGGTGCAAGTCGTTCTGGTGAAGGTGGAAAATATCAGATATACTGTTTTTATTTTTCTTCATCCTCCTCACGGACGTTTTGCAATTTCCATGACCCGTTATTGCAGCTGTAGCAAGCGTGTAATTTGTACCCAAACAGATGTGCACACCGTGACAGGGGCACTCCAGTCCAAAAACGTTGGCAGACTTGATGCTGTTTACAGACCTCCCGTTCGTTCATTTGCCTTCCTGAAGCAGAGCCAGATTAGAAGCCACTTTAATTCATCTTTGAATGAAGTAAGGCGTAACTCCGTAATGCATATTTTTGTCCCCAGAGAGACGGTCAGAATCGTGCTACTTTTCCTGCGAAGGTTCACTGTTTTCGTTTCTGGCCCCTGATGATTTCACCCAAGTGGTGGCTTACGGATCCCATCCTTCCTCTGCCAGAAAGGAGCTGTCGGTCCGGCTTCCCTTCCTGTCGCTGGTGTCAGCGGCTGAAAGCTTAGCAAATCGCTAAAACGCTGCACCCAGGGAAGGCGGACTCAGTTTCCCTGGCCCCACCCGCTTCCCTCTCCACCAGCCCCAGCCCATCCCAGCTCCCACCCAGAGAAAACCAAATTCCTGAAGTGGTGGGGCTGGAGCAGGTCCACGGCGAGTCCCCAGGCTGAGGACTGCGCAAGGGACATAATTCAGGGTCCCTCCTGGTGGGCAGAGGCAAGGGGCCTGGGAAAGGGGGGGCACAGAAGCAGATGAGGCAGAGAACATGCTAAAGACAATAATGGCCTTGTTATGGGAACTATTAAAGCAGCCTCCCAAAGAAGTAATTAACCACCAAGAAAAAAAAGGCGGAGGGGTGGGCTCTGTGTGGTGTTTATAAAAAGAAACTCCCAGTTAATTTTGAGTTGCTTAGGTCAGGGAGGACGGGTAGGCACGGATTCGCTCACCTGGCGTAAGCAATTCGCAGTTCTTTTTTTGGAGGAGGTTCCTAGGTGCAGAGTATCCTTTTTGTGGTTAATTACCTCCCTAGGAGGTGTGCTCAGCACTTTGCTGTTTATTGATAAATATTAAAGCTGTTCCTCATCAACCCCAAAGCCAGTCCTGCAGCATGCTAATTACATCACCGTTTTCATTCGTCTGGGGCTGGGGGCGGGGGAGTTCCACCCCAGGCTCTGTCCTGCTTTGCCAGTTCTTGGGAAGATCTGCGTGGGTCTCTACACGTGGCCGTGGCCAGGTCAGGTGGAGGCGGCGCCCAGGCCTGGGGAGCAGCTGCAGTGAACACATTTGTTATAAGCCTCCTGAATGGGGAAAATAATAGAGCGCGCTTCCAGAACGAGCTGAAAGAGAGGCCCATCATTTTTTCATCTAGGAACACTCTTCTTTTTTTTTTTAAATCTTCGTTTAATAGATTTTTTTTTCATTTAAACTGAGATAAACATAGATACAAATATGGATCTAGATAGTGGAAGCCTGTATCGGCCTTTTTCCACCTGAGTTCCTCCACGAGAGAAAGAAGCTCTGATGCCTATAGCCGCTTAGTGGTTCCAAAACTTTAGCTTACAGCAACCCCACCGCCACCTCCGGAGTACACACACACTGCTAAGCAGTACCCCCATATCTGATTCCGGAGGTCTGGCGTCAGAGGCAAGAATCTGAATTGCCTAGTAAATTTCCAGGGGACGCTTTCAGAACCACCAACCTGACATCCATTGTATGGAATGAATGAACATCTCCCCAATGCATCTGGAATGGTACGGAGTAAGTACCTTCCCTGGAAAACTTGGGAAATTCTTCCCTCCTGTGTTTTCTGGATTCCATGGTGCTGAGATGAGAAGTCTCATTGGGAAAAGTTGTCTTCAAATATGCCCCCCAAACAACTTATAGATTCCTACTTTCTCGCTCCCATCCCTTTCAAAGTCTCCCAGCGCCCGCAGCCATGTGACCACGCACTTAACCTCAGGAAGCCTTGACTGACCCCGAAGGGACAAGCTTCACCTGCCACGACCCCTGAGCAGTAGGAGAAATGGTTCAGACAGACATGCCAGCGGGCAGACTGTCTCTTTAATAGTGAGAGATCTTGACTTGAACTGCTCACCCCGATTTGAAAAAAAGAAGAGACTCAAAGAAATATTTTTGCTTACCAAAGGCAAATACCAGCTCATTAAAGTCTGAGGATACACACAATATGCCCGTCGAGTGACAGGCGGATAATATTTAATTATCACCACCAAGACAGAGGTGTGAGATTCTGTTCATCACAGCCAGGGGTAGGAGAAAGGGTGTGGATTCCCTCTCAACGTGAGAGCGTCGAGGTGGGGAGGTGGTGGTAGACCGTCTGGCCTGGAAAGACAGCCCTTCCTCCTTTCCTACACCCCTTTATCGCCCGGCACGTGGAGTCAGGAGCCCCAGCCTGCTGACTGTGCAAAGCCCGGCTCCCATCAATGGCGAGCCAGCCCGGGAGCCTGTCTGCAGGAATCCTGTCGGATGCTGCATCCAGTCGGCGGACAGAGGCTGGCAGGGGGAGGGGAGAGCCTTCTCGAAGCCGAGCTTGTCCACGAGCCACCATGCCCCACGTCCTTCCTGACCCCGCGAAGGACTTGTCTTTGTTTCCCTCCGCGCCGCTTCATCCCGGTTCTGAGGATTAGGTGCTTTGCTCCATCACCTGTCACCTCCCCACCCCCCCCCGATTTCTGCATTGGTGACACCGTACCGTCACAGGGTTAAAAAGCCGGGGCCGGGCAGCAGAGGGATGGTCATTGTCTGTATCCAAGTCAGTTTCCTCCCCGAACTGTCAGTTTCCTTGTCTGTAAAACAAGCCAGGTAGTGCCGCCTCCATGAGCAGCTGTGATGTCTCAGTGAGAAAACGTGTCTAATAGGTCTTGCAAGGTACCTGGCTCCCAGGATCCCCTCTCGCGTTGGCCCTTGTGAGTGTTGATGTGCTTGGCGCTGCTGATGTTGTTAATCATCTCGAATGAATGCTGAACCCACAGAGGTGGAGCCTAATCGGTCGTACTCCCACGGTCCGTCACCACTGAGGTCCTAACGTGCTCATCAGATTTCGGCGTTGCGTGACCGCGCCGGAGAGCTGGTTGAAAATTTAGATTTGTGGGCCCCCACCTTTGAGACTGTGATTTATTAAGTCAGATATGGGCTTTCAGAATCTGCATTTTCACCAAGCGCCCCAGAGCATTCTGACCAAGGGGTCTACAGACCACACTTTGGGGAAAATATATGTAAGTAATGGTTTCCCATACATAGGTTGACCCAGTCCAGTGGTGCTTGTTCCCTAAACCCCTGCCCCTAGCATTTCCAGAACACACGAGGAGTGAAGTAAAGAGCGGGGAATTTTATTTCGAGAAGTATGTAGCTGGAAAAACAAAAACACATGTTCACGTTTAGTTTCTGAGTGAATAACTGAACTGTGTTTTAGAATTGATCGCCGTTCCTGGTTGGAGAAGTAACCAGTGTTCGTTTCAAAATTTTTAAAGCCTTTAAACTCGCCATCGTTAGGCTGTGAATCCAACCATCCATCTATCCATCAGCTATTCTTTCTTGGTTTAACAAGCATGTGTTGACAGTTTACTGAATGTTAGATACTGAAAATAGGCCTTTGGAAATACGAAGACAAACATGACGTGTGCGTGGAGTTCCCTTCATGGCTCAGTGGTTAATGAATCCAACTAGGAACCATGAGGTTGTGGGTTCGATCCCTGGCCTTGGTTGGTGGGTTAAGGATCCGGCGTTGCCGTGAGCTGTGGTATAGGTTGCAGACGCGGCTCGGATCCTGTGTTGCTGTGGCTGTGGCGAAGGCTGGCAGCT
>PVHT020000165.1:5013069-5124617 GCA_004024745.2 Catagonus wagneri | reverse complement strand
GCCCATCACAGGACTGAGCCCAGGGTCTTCAGCCTGTCTCCTTGCCCCCCTCAAACCCACAGATCAGTGTGATTAGAACTGCAGGGAGGTGCTCCTCCATCCACCAGCAGCGCTGACATTTCTCTCCCTAAATGAGGGACTTCAGTCAGTCTCCTGTGCAGCACAGTATTCCCAGCCCACCTCCATCTGTGAAGCTTGGTTCCTTGTCTCTGCCTTGGGTTAAGAGATGTGGATGCTGGCCTGAGCTCAAGGCTTTCCAGCCAGGTCTAAATAGGGAGAAATAACTCTGGAGCCTGACCAAGGCCCTTGGAACAGACAATTCCCACCCCTCACCTACTGCCTCCTCCTCTTCTCTCCCCATCCCGTAACCATCCAGATTGGTCTGCTATGATTCAGGGATGCTTATTCTGGCATTTATCTCAACTGTTAATTAATAACTCACCTTGTCGGTGCATTTAGCAGAGCCAAGCTTGGGACCTCAGCCACTCCGGGAGAGCTCTGGTTCACAAGTCCAAATAGTCTCTTTTCTTCCTCCAGTGAGAGAGAAAGCTTGGGGGACCCACTGTAAATGCCCTGATTAGTGTGTGCAAGTCATGTTGATGGATTGTTTGGGTGGGGGGGGCAGCTTCAGTGTGCATCATTGCTCTGTTAATTGGGTTGGATGAGGATCCCCCTTGCAGTCCAAAGACCTTGTGGCTAATGTAACTGGAGACATAAAGGATTAGCTCCCAGAGAGGAAAGCAGTATATCTGATGCTTAGAAGGCAAACTTGGCCTAGAGGCCACTGCCAGCTGGCCAGGCACTGGGGCTCTTTTCTTTGGGAAGGGAGCAGAACTAGCCCCAACTCAACCCCTAGAGGACCATGTAGCAGTAGGGGGCTGAAATTACTCTGGATCTTCCGGTTGAAATAACATCTTTGGAGTTCCCATTGTGGCTCAGCCGGTTAAGAACCCAGCTAGTCTCCATGAGGCTGCAGGTTCAATCCCTGGCCTTGCTCAGTGGGTTAAGGATCCAGCATTGCTGCAAGCTGCAGTGTAGGTCGCAGGTGTGGCTCAGATCCTGCATTGCTGCGGCTGTGGCTGTGGCAGGCAGCTGTAGCTCCAGTTTGACCCCTAGCCTGGAACTTCCATATGCCACAGATACAGCCCTAAAAAGGAAGGAAGGGTGGGAGGGAGGGAAGAAAGAAAAAGGAAGGAAAGATAGAAAGAGGGAGAAAGAAAGAAAGAAAGAAAAGAAATAAGATCTTCAGCTTCCTGGGCACATTTGACTAGAGAATCTTCTATTTAGGAAACTGAGAGTTGAGGGTTCCATTTTCTTTTTTTCTATTGAGGTTTAAAAAAAAGATGGAATCCATTCTCCATGGCCTATAAAATGTATAATCAGTAAGATTTCAGGAGCCTTGGGCTGGGCTTTGTAGACACCTGAGTAACAGGAATAGGAAACCAACAAGGGTTCTCTGCTACTGCTTCTGGCCCCGTTCTGTGTCTCCACATAGCAGCCAGAGGGATCATTTTAAATTGTAAATCAGATGATGCCATGTCCTCAAAAGGCTTCTCCTGTAGTTAGAATCAAATTCAGAAGTTTCGACTTGGGGAGTTCCCATCGTGGCTCAGTGGTTAACGAATCTGACTAGGAACCATGAGGTTGCGGGTTTGATCCCTGGCCTTGTTCAGTGGGTTAAGGATCCGGTGTTGCCATGAGCTGTGGTGTAGGTTGCAGACGCAATTTGGATCCCACGTTGCTGTGGCTGTGGCGAAGGCCGGCAGCTACAGCTCCTGTTAGACCCCTAGTCTGGGAACCTCCACATGCCACGAGTGAGGCCCTAGATAAGGCAAAAAGACAAAAAAAAAAAAAAAAAAGTTTCGACTTGGCCTAGAGGGCCCGCTAGGATAGTCCCTGCCTTCTCCCTCACCATCCTGGCAGCTTCTGTAGCAGCCCACTGGCCATCCTTCCAGGCCTTACACAGGCTAAGCTTGGTCCCCTTCAGAGCCTGTGCTGGTCTAGGGCCAGCAGTCAGTGCTCTGCCCTGGGCAGTTTGCATGACTGGCCTCTTCTGCTCCTTCTTAGGTTTCAGCTCAATGGCCCTAAAGAGGCTCCTGACCTGGAAGGTTCACCTCTGTCCTTCTTCCAACGCCCTTTGATGTTTGCTTCACAGCAAATGTCACACCCCTAAAACACCCCGTCTTTCTTCTATGTTATCAGGGCCCCGATGCCATGCTCAGCTCTGCTGCTTTACACCAGAAAGGCAAGGCCTGCAGGTCTGTCGCTTCATAGTTTTTCCACTTCCCAGATAAGGAAACCAAAGCTCCAGAAGGTCATATTCTAGCTCACTGCTATGACATACTGTTCTTCTACCTTAAAGCCAGCATCTCGTTTCTTCTAAAACTCTGACAACATTTAGAAGCTCTTTCTGAGAAAGCTTCGGACAAATACGGAATGTGTGTTATTACAAAAAGGTCTCAGGAAAAACCACCTCAAAGATAAAACTTTCCCCCTAAAAAACCTGTTTACGGTAAATTTATTTGACCATGGAGTTGGCTGAAGAAAAGGAAAAGGTTGAAAGTTCATATGTTCCCTAGCCTAGCACCCCAGTCTTCTCTCATCACATCTTTAGTAGTGCAAATGCTTATTAAGTGTCGCTTGAAGGATTATGTTTTTCCCTTGATTAGATGACAAATCAAATATCTGTCATAAAATTGTAATTACATAATCTACAAAAGACGTTAATAATTTAAATCACAGAGGACTTATTTTAGGGAATTCAAGAATCAAAGCATAGATTGAACTGGTGGCAGACAGGTAACACTTATAGCATTCTGTCGGTTTCCTGTATTTTTGCCTTGACCAGAGAAACTGCCTCGACGGCAGAAATTACCCTCTTGGTTTCTGTGACCAGCATTTGCAGGAAGGTTCAAGGGCCCCGATGCCGTGATCAGCTCTGTTGATCCCACAGTGCTCCCTTCATTCTAGACCAGTGGTTCCCTGTCAGGGGCAGCTTTGCTCTCCAGGGCACACTGGCAATGTCTGAAGACATTTTTTTTGAGTCACAGCAAGGAGGAGGGGCCGGAGGCCAAGGATGCTGCAAAACATTCTGCAATGCCTGGGACAGCCCCACAACAGGGAACGGCCAGCCCCAAATGTCAGTAACGCCAGGGTTGACAAATCCCGTGCGGACACTGACATCCCCCAGGAACAGATCTGAGGGCCTGGACGGAACAGGGAGTGTCCTCGGGCTGCATGTCAGGGGGTGTGACGGCAAAGGCCTGATGCACTGAGCACTTACGAGAGGCCAAGCCTGTGCTCAGATGTTACCACGCTGCCCAAATAAATCATGGCAATAGCCCAAGAGAGCCCTCAGAGCCTCTTACTGTCCTTTACGTAGAAGCAGAACCTAGGGGCTGGAGAAGTGAAGTGGTTCACCCAGGTCCCCCTGCTGAAACGTAGCCAAGCCAGGACTCAGAATGCAGATCAAGAGCCCTCCTTGCAGGCCCCTCGCAGCCCCTGAGTCTCATGTCCAGGATCAGAGCGGGGCCGATGAGACGTGCTCCGTGCCCTCAGCCCCTCAGCAGCACGCATTCCTGCAGCACTCTGAAAAACAGCATTGGCGCTGGCTTTTTCCCCTCCTCTGGTTTTTGATTCGGACTTGCAGTGCATGTTTGCCGCAGAGTGCTTCTGCCCTGGAATGCGGGGGGCCGGCAGGGGGAACGTGGAGCAGCTGGACTTTAAATAGCTAGGCGTTCTCGCAGCACAGGCGCAGCGGCTGCCCAAGGCCTGCGCTCGTTTCCTTGACTTGGCATCTTCTCAGCCAAGAGCTCTGGGGGATTGGAGAGGGCCCAGAATTAGGCGGCCAAACGTGAATTCAAAGAAAACTGCAAAGGGTCCCCCAAAGCTCAGTGCCCGCTGCTTCCATGTCTCCCCATGTTCTGCAAAACCCAAGCCTTTTCCAGGGCATCCCTCCCTTTGCAATCCTTAAGGTCAATCATCAATACTATCTAGAGTATAGTATCTATAGTATCTATAGATATATATATTATATATGTAATATTATATAATATATGTTATATATCCATATATAATTAATACATAGAGATATTATATTATAGATACTATAGATATATAGATACTATCTATAGTATAATATCTGTAGTATCACCTATACTCTCCAGGGGTAGGTCCGCACACTGCGGAAAACCATGTCTTTCAGTTATGCGATCATAGAGTCTGGGAATGTCAGATGTAAAAGGCTAAAGTATACAATCCCAGTAACTCTTCAAGACCACCCAGCAAGGCAGGGCAGATAAGAACGCGATTTCCTGGCTCTAAATTCGATACATGCTTCCCCACAAAGGGACCTAGTCACCCTCCAGAGAATGGGTACCTGGCATTGCTGGTTTAAGCAAAGTTGTGTCTGAGACCCAGGACTTGTAGACCAGGATGAGTTGAGGAACCTGTACATTTGAGAATCAGTGCCGTCTTTAGTTTTGCACCTAGGGGAGCCTCACTCACTGCGCCCTAGTCCCTGCCCTGCACGGACCCCTTGTCATTGACGGTGATGATGAAACACCTTCCCCACCAAACCAGCCACACGTTTGGACAGAACCCTCCCCAAATCATTTATTCATTCAACAGATATACCTGGAGCTTCTACCCTGTGTGAATGAATGAGACTTAGGGGCGCACAGAGAATCCAAGGTCTAGTGTGGGGGAGGCACAGTCACTACAGAGCTGTACCCGAAGGGCCCCTGATAGAAGTAAGGCCGGGGGGAGAGAGGGTGGCAGCCCTGCAGAGGGACATCGAAAGCTCCCGGGTCCCAGAAAGCTTGACTTTTGGAAGCTACCCAGCAATTGGATAAGAAAAGAGAGGCGTCTGGGCAGGGACAATGGCACAAGTGCGAGAGGCAGGAGGCACATCTGGGAACATCTGGGAAGCCCGAGAGTGTGGAGAGTGGAGGAGCGGTGGCTGGAGAACCAGGTCCGGACAGACAGGGCCAGGGCTTCATGTGCCACGCTGGCCAGAGTGCACTTTACCCCAAATATTCGCCCTGCCACCCTCCACTTCGCGTCTCGGTCCCCAAAATTGCAGCCACACCTCTTCCATCGGGCAGAAGGATGATGTATCTGCTGGGGTCACTCCTGAACACACACCCTCACAGCAGGGAAGAAAGAGGGGCCTGGCTTTTCCTTCCTGTTGGGGTGGAGGAGACGGTGGCAGGGCGAGAAGAGGCTTTGGGGGTCACGGAGCTCTGATTCACATCCCGGCTGCTACAGCAGTCCAGAGTATGAGCAGAAGCAGGTCATACTCGCTCTCTGAGCCTCGGTTTTGTCCTCCACAAAGTGGGGCTAACGATGGCTCCTACCGTATAGAATACCTCGAGGCTTAGATGAGTTTGTGCGCGCCCAAAACACTTAACACAGTGCCTCTCATAGGTCCGCGGTCCTCTGAGTCCCTGGAAGGCACAGGTCAGGCTGGGCCTCATCCCCCAGAGTTTCTCATTTGATACATCTGGTAGCGGGCCCACTGATGTGCATTTCCAGCGAGCCCCCAGAGGATGCTGACATTTTGAGAACCACTGACTTGGTTCTCAAGTGTGTGTCCTTTTGAGGGGACCTCAAGTGCTTGCAGAGAGTGACGTTTCCAGGCGTGGGGCCCTGGGCTGCCTGCTGCGGGGACAAGCCAAGATGCTCTGGCTCTTGAGGCAAGGGCGATTTGATTGGCATATGATCCCTGGGGACACCTTCTCTGGTTCTGTCCCTTGCCACCTTTGCGTGTTGCGGCACAAATTTATGGATGCACCCTTGTCTGGCGCCTTCCGATCTCTACTCCTAATTATTCAGGCCCTGGTTTCTTTTTTTTTTTTTTGTCTTTTTTTTTTTTTTTTTGCCTTATCTAGAGCCACACCCGCGGCATATGGAGGTTCCCAGGCTAGGGGTCTAACAGGAGCTGTAGCCACCGGCCTTCGCCACAGCCACAGCAACACGGGATCCGAGCCACGTCTGCAACCTACATCACAGCTCATGGCAACGCCGGATCCTTAACCCACTGAGCAAGGCCAGGGATCAAACCCGCAAACTCATGGTTCTTAGTCGGATTTGTTAACCACTGAGCCGCGACGGGAACTCCTAGGCCCTCGTTTCTTAATAGCTTCCCACCTCCACGCATGGACTGGACTCTTGTTCTTGCAGCTTCCAGTCTATCCCACGCAGAGCTGTCAGAAGAAGCTTTTTAAAAGGCAGGTCGTATCACACCCCTTCTCGTATTTTCCCAGGGCATCGCATCTCCCACAGAACGGCATCCAGGCTGCCTTTGCTTTGCCTCAGCAGATCCCTGCTTCTGCTCTGGTCTCGTTTCTTCTTTCTTTTCCTCTCCCTCGTCTGGCCCAAAATCCACCATCTCGTTCTTCCTCTAGCTCACAAAATACATCCCAACTCTGGGCATTTTCACCTGCTGTTCCCTCTGCCCAGAATTCTCTTCCCGCAGCTGTTGCCATGACTCATTTCCTCATTTCATTTAAGTTTCTACCCAAACATCACTTCTTCAGAGCCACTGTCCCTGGCTCCCCTCCATCACTCTCCAACTCTTCGCCCTGCTTTACTTTTCTTCAAAACACTATCACCCTCACAAAGCCTCTTATACAGTTATTTGTCGATGGTTTCCCTTCTAGAATCTAGGCTCACAGCCCCAGGGTCCCTGTCTGTCTCGGTCAATTCATTATTAAATGAATTACAGAATGCAAGCTTTAATGAGAAGTATCTAGGCTGGGAAGCAGTTGTCATTTATGTGCTAGATTACTTTTGGATGAATAAATTTCATTTCGGGGATTAAAACAAACATGCCTACAAGGACACCCAAGTCACTGTATGTCATTGACGCCGTTTTATTAATGCAAAGAAAATCCAGAGGTAAGATACATTATTTCTTTCACTCAGATGTGAGCACGTGGTTATGCTGCCCTCCACCCCCGTCGTCGACTTTGCTCGCCCTGTGTATCGACTTGCTGTGCGCTGGCAGCAGTAGGTAGGCCAGCTCCAGCAGCCTCCTCCAAGACGAGAGCAAAGGCAGGGGCTGCCAGGGGTCCCTGCTGAGGGGGTCCTCACCTCCCACACTGCTGCTTGCTTGGCGAGGCATGGAGTAGCGAGGAAGTTGGAGTAAACAGATGGTTGCTGTCCACTAAGTGCTTCTGCACCAGGCGCATTAATCTCTCACGACAGCCCCGTTAGGCTGATATGATCATTATTTCCGTTTCACTGATGAGGAAGCCGAGGCTCTTGAGCCTCAGAGAGGTAGAGTAACCAGCCCAGAGCCACACAGCCAAGGTTGTTGCAGGCCTCCCGGTCCTGGGATAACAGGCAGTACGATTCTGGCTCCTAGGACCTACGCCGTGGAGTGCGCGTGAAGATGGAACAAGGAAAGCTCTGCGGGGTGTTAAGCACAGTGCCTGGAGCATGGAACGGGCCATGTTTGGGAATTAGTCCTTCTAATTTCCCTAATTTAGCGGGAAGCCTGTGTGACAGCTGAGTCTGGTCCCGTCTCCCCTTTGGCAGGCTGGGGGTATTTCTTTATTCCTTACACGGACGTCCTGCCTCCTGGGCTCATCCTCTCAGCTCCAGGGCCAGGCTTCCCACCTCTCCCGAGAGACGGGGTCTCCCCTCAGGCGGAAAGTAACGGTTCCAGCTTGTTGCTCAGAGGTGTCGGTGGTGACAGCCCCCCGTTTCTTTCCGAGGGGCCCAGCAGGTCACCGTCTGGCACCCCACCGGGCCGCCGCCCCCTGCCGGGCCTGGGCTCCCCGGCCATCGGCCATCGGCTGGCTTGTGTCTGACCTGTCAGCGGGCTCTTGGCAGTGGTGGTTGATGAGGGCAGCAGGCGTGGTGGGGGAACAGACCGAGCGAGCAGAAGCCAGGAACAGCGGAGCGAGGGCGCGCATTTGGGGAAATCGGAGGCTGAGATCAGAGGCCCCTGCTCTCTGTTGCCATTGGTTTTCGTAAAAAGGAAAAGGGGGAAAGACAGCTGTGGGCAGGATAGAAACCCCTCCGGCATTAAAAACACAGCCCGGGGCTAACAGGGGTGAGACTGGGCCGGAGAGGCCTGTCTGAGTTGTCCGAGGTGAGAACGTTCTGATCAAGTGAGATTATTTTTCTTAGAGGCTCTGTCAGATGAGCAGAGGCAGCAGGGCACGGGGGAGGGGACGAAGGGAGAGCGGAGGGGAGTCAGAAGAGAGAAAGGGCAACTGGAAGTGAAGAGGCCTTCTGAAGCCTGGACATTTCCTGCCCCAAGTCGTACAGCTTTCACGGGGTGCCTTGATGTGGCTGTGGTCGCCCGCAGCTGCCTATGAAGACCTGAGGGTAGAAACCCAGAGTGCAGGCTTTGGGGGTGGACAGCCGAGGGGTGGATGCGCCTCCATCATTTGCTTGCTGTGTGATTGTGGGCAAGTCCCTTAACCTCTCTGAGCCTTGGTTTCTTCATCTGCAAAGTGAAGATCCCAGAAAAACCTCAAAGGATTTTTGTGACCGTTACTGGACGACGGTAGATGAGGTGGCATGGTGCAAGGCTGGGAAAGCACAGAAGAACTTAAGCCATTGGCAGGGTCCACCCAAGTCAGAAGTGGGAGCTGGGTGAAGTGGGGAACTGGGGCGGAGGGCGGCCAAAACATTCTGCGTCCCAGTTTTCCAAAACATAAATCACACTTCAGTATGTATTTAAGTTGTCCCACTTCTGTTTGCCTGAAATAGAAGAGCTTGGCACAGGCACCAAGCATGTCATAGTGGCAGGTCCACCGGCTTCTCTTTGGCGGTAACAGACCTTTCGTGGCAGCTTCGTGTAGAATTTGACTTTGGAGTACAGCAAACTGGACTCACAATGCAGCCCCACATGTGGAAGCTGCATGGTCTTCAGAAAGTTATTTGAACTGTCTCTAAGTCTCCAGTTCTTCATCTGTAAACAGCAATGCTAATGATGCCTGGAGTTCTGGTGGTGATTTAATGAGGGGATGCATGGAAAGCCCTTAGCACAGTGCCTGGCACTTAGTAAGCTTTGCGTAAGTGCCAGCGCCTCTCACTCATTAGCCACGGTTGCCATTAAGGCTTCATGATCCTGCCGACCCCGAGGGTGCTGTCACCTAGCACAGGATCCCTGTGCTGAAATGCATTGGGTTTGGGAGGCTCCAGGAGCCCAAGGACAGAGGCTCTGAGCTGAGGCGCTCATAGTGATGATGTGATTACACTGGGCCTGATCACCCAATAGCCTGCCTTTTATGACAAGCTCACTGAAGCATCGGGCTGCTGCTTGTGTGTGTGTGACTGTTAAAAGGTTTATCTAAAGGTTTAACTGGTCCTTCGTAGGACAGAGCCCCCAAACCTAGAGCCCTATGTTCTCATGAAGTGCTTCCCAACTAATGAGGCACTAGACTGTCACAGGGAAATGCTCCAAGCCAGAAGGGGTCCCTGATCGGGAATGCTGCAAGTCCCATGGCCACAGTAAAGATGCCTAACGCATATTCAGTCCTCAGAGGCTCTGAGAAGCCCTGCTGTGATGAAACCAGTTTAACTTTATTTAACCACATCTCCTCAACTGTATTTGACCCCAGACCCTCCTGTCCCAGCTCCACTTCTGTTTCAAGCAGGAAACCCCTATTAACATTCCCCAGGAGTCATTAGTCATCGTTTGGGAAAGTTGCTTCAGTCCCTGAGAGTCACTTAAACTGCAGTGAATATTTGAAGGGTGTGTTCACTAATTCAGAGCAGGGCGTCTTGAGCTTTAGTGAGCAAAGGACTCGTGGGGGAGTTTTCTTTAAAATGCAGATGCCCAGTTGCCACTCTCCAGAATTCAGTAGGTGTGGGCGACAACAGGAATCATTGTTTTAGCATCACTGAGGCGATTCCAAGACAGGAAGTCAGGGAGCACAACTTGACCGGTAGCAGTGTAGCGCCTGACTTAGACAAGTGCAGTGCTCAGAACACCAGTATTAGCATCATCTAGGAGCTTGTAAGAAATGTATGCTCTCAAGCGCCAACCTAGGACTTCAGAATTAGAATCCACATTTTTAAAAGTTCCCCAAATTGTTCCAATGCTGGGTAGAATTTGAGAAGCATTTATTTTAAAGGGTTTGGCTGATAGTGTTTTTGGTTTTTGTCTACTTGTTTCATTTTTGATTAAGAGCCATTCAAGGGAGTTCCTGTTGTGGCGCAGTGGAAGCAAACCCAACCGGTATCTGTGAGGATGCAGGTTCGATCCCAGCCTCGCTCAGTGGGTTAAGGATCTGGCACTGCCATGAGCTGTGGTGTAGGTCACAAATGTGGCTCGGATCCCAGGTTGCTGTGGCTGTGGCGTAGGCCAGCAGCTGCAGCTCCATTTCGACCCCTAGCCTGGGAACTTCCATATGCCTTGCATAAGGTCCTAAAAGCAAAAAAAAAAAAAAAAAAAAGTCATTCAAAAAACTACACACACACTTGAAGCTCATTGTCATAAAATTTCTACCATCCCTTACCCTCCCCCCCACGCATGTGGGGTTGACCAGATGCCCCAGTAGCTTCAAGGTAAAGCCAGAGTCATATTTAAGAGAGGTCTTACTTGATCAAACTTCTGCCTTCAGGAATAGCGCTTGGGTTTTCCTAAGAAGCCATGCTTTCTTTCCCACATCCATCCTGAAGACCAGGAAAGCCAGCAAAGCAGCTCTCAGGGCGGGCTCTACTCTGCCAGGTCGCTAGTTGGACATGATTGATCTTCCATCGCTAAGTTATAAGAAAAGCTGGAAGGTGCTTTGGGGCAAGGATCCCAGGCCTTGGAACTCAGAGACTGACAAAGAGAGTTGATAGGAAGTGAGAGGAAAACTTCCAACAGGCCTTTCAGAAGGAGAGCAAATAGAATTTTACCTCTTGCAATATTTAAGAATGGCGGTTGCTCCGTGGGGGGAGCGCAGAGACGCCTGCGGAACAGCGGTCCATCAGGCAGCCAGGGTATTAATGGCAGCTGAAACTTTCCAAATGAGCACCCTGTCAGCCAATCTATTGCTTTAAAAGGTTGGCAATGTGGGAGACCTAACAGAGGCAATGAAGAACTAATCTCATATTGCCAGGTTAAATCAAGTCAGCCTTGCCCGTTCCTTTCACTTCTTAGTTACATCAAGCCAGAATACTTTCAATTATCCCTCACTTCCAACTTGTCAGCAGGCATTGGGTAAAATGCAAATAGAACAGTGCCCTTCCCTGGTGGAGAGCAGGAAAGAATAGCCTCCACGTATTGAGTTCTTCCTTTGTGTTAAGTGCGATACCTTCATCTTCCCGTTTTCACGTGCACCATCTTACAGCATCCCCGTGCTCTTTGGTGAAGTAGGTGCTATTAAGTCCATCTGACAGCTGGCAACACTGAGTCACAGGAGATCAGTCACTTGCCAAGGTTACGTGGCTAATGAAGGATAGAATGGGCTTTAAAACCAGACCATTCTGACTCTAAAGCCTGTATTATTCTGTCACTTGTCTTAAGAGTCCAGCGCTACCCTGGGCAAGTGGTTCCCTGAGCTTTGGTGTATCTGCCTTAAATTTTTCTTTAAGGAAAAAGGAGGGTTTCTTTTCCAAGAGTGTGTAAAATCAGGCTGCCAGAATAGTGCTGATCTGGGTAACTCAAATTGTTTATGTAGATAGGGGCCCCTTATGCTTTAGGCTTGGTTCTGCAAGAGCTCACCTTAAAACAGAACTCCCAAAGCAAAACGAATCCTGTGGTTTCCATATTTCCTTTTACTCGAGAACCACCCTTTGGGTCTCTGGCTAAAATTCAAGAGCCTTTGCCAGCCAACAGAGTGAAGGGTCCTCTCCAGCACCCCTGCCCCTGCTTCACCTCCATCGCAGAGAGCAGGCAACTCAGGCCTCTTTCTTCCCTGTTTTTCCCCAACTTGTTGCCTCCTGCCTTCTCTCCACTGCATCATTAATGTCCCCTTCCTCATTAACTGATCTCAGAAACGGCCCTTGGATTTATTGGGTTCACCCCTGGATTTCCTGGATTTTTCTTGGGGAAAAAATGAGGTAGCTAGTACCTCATTCTGTGTGCAGAACCAACCTATATGATGCCAAGAAGACTCCGAAAGAAGGAAGGAGGTGGAAAGGATTCAGAGCCACTTAATAGGTGACCAGGTGCTCACCACCGTTCTAAGCACCTTACGGGGACAATCTTACTGAATCCTCGCCTTGCCCTCATCACAGTCATCAGCACCAAGCCGTCTTCGTAAACGAGGAAGACAGAGCACAGAGAGGTTAACGAGCCTGCCGAAAGTCAGTCTGTTGGCAAATACATAAAGTGCACAGTGTTAAATATACACCGGGCAGTTCCTTGGCGGTCTCATGGGTAGGACTTTCCCTGCTGCAGCCTGGATTCAATCCCTCGTCGGGGAACTGAGTCCCCACATCAAGCAGTTGAACTGTGCTGCCAAAAATAAATAAGTAAAGGGTAGTTGATTTAGAAACAATCGAATATACAGCTTGATGAATTTTTATAGATATATCCACCTAAGGAGCCAAAATTCAAGAGCCTTTGCCAGCCAACAGAGTGAAGGATGAAGAAGTGAATAAGATGAAGTGAATAAGGTGAAGATCTAGAAAATCCCCCAACACCTGGAAAGTCCCCCCCTGTATTCTTTCCCAGTCAGTGTCTCCCCACGGTGAGGACTACGGCTTCTCACATTCTCTCCAGTGATCGATGAACACAGCCTGTTCTCCAGCGTCCTATAAATGAAGTAGTATGTACACAGCCCACGTTTTAACCAGTCCACTCCCCAGCCTCCTGGCGTAGGGATCGTAGATTTGGTGGTTGGTGGTCCCTGTCCTCCACCCATGTCCTGGGAAGAGCGGGGCTCATTTTTCGAAGCTGAGTTGCAGCCCAGTCCCCAACCTGGTGCTGCATGCAGATGTGCAGACACCGGCCGAGCTACCCACGGCACCGGAAGTCAGGTGTGGGCTTCAACCTGTGCCACCCGGTCACAAAATAAAGCTGAGGGCAGTAAATTTGGATCCTCCTCTGAAGCCTTGAACACCCAAGAGAGCCGGAGAGTTTGTGCAGGTCCCTTGCCTACCAAGCTGCAGGGAACAGAAGGCACTAAAAATTGACCCAAATGCTCGCATCCGGATTCTCCCAAAGCGACCCAGTTTATAAAGATCCAAAGGGAAATTAAGGAAACAAACCTATTCTCATTCCTAGAGCCTTCACTTCCCTATGGGAGTAATGCGCGGACCCAGGCAGCCTTCCCCAGACAGAAAAGACGTGCAAGCTTCAGCCATCGCGGAAACATCCAGGTGTTTACTGCGGCTTCTCTGTGGCCTCCCCGTTTACCCGTGGCCCCCCTTCCCCTGAGCTGTAGCATCACTAGTGAGTGTTCAGTTTAGGCCTCGAGGTTAAATCTCCTGACTGCTTAGGAGCTCCTTAAAAAGTCTTGCTGGGAGTTCTCTTGTGGTGCAGCGTGTTAAGGATCTGGCACTGTCACTCCAGAGGCTCAGGTTGCTGCTATGGCGTGGGTTCGAACCCTGGCCCGGGAACTTCCACATGCCGCAAGCACAGCCAAAAAAAAAAAAAAAAAATGTCTTGCAGAAGAAACTAGGCAGGGGCCAGAAATAGCTGACACAAAGCTGCAGCCCACTCAGAAGTGCCACCTTGTGCCAACAGCAAATAGCTGAAAGGGGGTTTGAGTCTCATAGGTAAATAGTTTGGTCCTTGGCCACCTGTGATGCCGGGAATGAACTCCCAGGCATCTTCTCACAGTGATTCCTTCTCCAGATGTTCATTTCAACCAGCCAAGTTCTTCCGCAGCTATAGAGGCAGACAGGCCTTTGGAAGTGATTAAACCTCATGACTGCCCACACTTTCCTGACTTAATGGGTGTCTACTGCCCTGGCTTCGGGTTCCCTTTGGGAAGGAAACACATCTCCTCCTTCTGATAGTGAAGACAAAGGGTGACGGTCTCACTGGTTGCCTTTTCCTACTTTGTCTCCAGAGCTGCTGCTTAGCCACTTGGATAACTTAGCTTCTCCGAGCCTCGGTTTCCAACTCCGTAGGATGGGTGATACTGTGATCGTGGGACTAATACACAGTTTACTGAGTCCTGGCTCCAGCAGGTGCTATTCCAAGTGCTTTGTGTGTAATATCTGCATTAATCCTCCTGTGTACGTATAGAGACTGAGGCACACAGAGCAGTTCATTCCCCAAGATTAACAGATTGGTAATAGCTGATCCGAAGTTCAAACCCGGACACCCTGACCCAGAGTCTGCAGCTTAAGGGCTATATTATTCTGCTTTGTAGGGTTGCCATGAAGATTTAAATCAAGAATATATATAAATCCGGGGAGTTCCCATTGTGACTCAGTAGGTTAAGAACCTGACATAGTCTCTGTGAGGATGCAGGTTCAGTCCCTGGCCTCACTCAGTGGTTCAAGATCCAGCGTTAGCACAAGATGTGGTGTAGGTTGCAGATGCGGCTCAGATCCAGTGTTGCCATGGCTGTGGCACAGGCTGGCAGCTGCAGCTCCGATTTGACCCCTAGCCCAGGAACTTCCATATGCCGCAGGTGTGCCTGAAAAAAGAAAAAGAAAAAGAATATATATGAATATATATACAATCTATGGCATTTATTATTACTGTCAATTATTATTAACACTAACTGAAAATATAGCATTCTTGCCCAATGCACCTTATCAATGAATGACTCTAATAAGAGGACATTCATTTCCTTTTTTTTTTTTTTTGACTTTTTAGGCCTACACCGGCAGCATGTGGAAGTCCCAGGCTAGGGATCCAACTGGAGCTGCAGCTGCAGGCCTACCACACAGCCACAGCAACACCAGATCCCAAGCTGCCTCTGCAACCTACAGGGGTCAAATCAGAGCTTCAACACCAGACCCTTAACCACTGAGCGAGGCTAGGGATTGAACCCGCGTCCTCATGGTTGTTAGTCGAGTTCCTTACCGCTGAGCCACAACGGGAACTCCTCATTTCACTTATTTGAATGCCCAGTTTTTATAAATTGAAAAAGTGGAAAACTTCAGGCGGTGATTCTGGTGACAGTTGTACCTCCAGTTCACTGGACGCATGCTACATGCCAGGCTGATATTGCGTGTCTCCGCTCCCCCTCACAGAGTTCTACGATATATGCGCGGTTATAACTCAGTTTTAAAGGCAAAGAAATTTGCGTTTCAGCAAGGTTGATAATCCTTCTCAGTTCGCACAGCCACAGGACTAGAGGATTCCACAGGCTCTCACCTCTAACGCCTGGTAGTCTTTGGGCTTCTTACCTTGGCTTCGGTTTAGCGTTAACCTGATGTCTGTTTCACGTTGCCAGAACTGTGACTCAGCATTCTCGCTGACTGTCTTTAGTGAAAGCAATGGGAAAGGATGCCTCACCTACTGTTTCCAGAAAGTTTCCCTGCGTCCATCCTTCTCTGAAATGGCCATTGCGATTATCACAGGATGTATTGCGTGGAATAGGGCCAGAGCAGCGCTTCAGCACACATTCTGACTGAAAGCAGCTAGGAAATACTCCCTGGCCCCTGCTCACAGTGTGAAGTAAATGAGGACATTTCTTTTTTATTTTATTTTTTCTGTCTTTTCGGCTTATCTAGGGCCGCACCCGCGGCATATGGAGGTTCCCAGGCTAGGGGTCTAACAGCCAGCCTTTGCCACAGCCACAGCAACGCGGGATCCGAGCCGCGTCTGCAACCTACACCACAGCTCACGGCAACGCCGGATCCTGAACCCACTGAGCAAGGCCAGCGATCGAACCCACAACTTCATGGTTCCTAGTCGGATTCGTTAACCACTGAGCCATGACGGGAACTCCAATGAGGACATTTCTTAAGCAGAGTCAGGGCACCCCTAGGAGCCGACCGGGAAGGCCTGGGTCACTTTTCCCATAACCGCTGAGTCAGAAGGAGGCCCTTTTTCGAAGATTCTGCGAACTTCTCCCACCAGGAAAAAAAAAAGTCAAGCAGACAAACAAATAAGTAGGCGTATAAAGGGAAAAAAAAAAAAAATCGTCCAGTGTCATAGGGGGACTGTGCCCCTGTTGAATGGAGATACTGGCAGCCTCTCAGGTCCTGAACTGGCAATTCAGAACAGTTTGATTGCCTGCTTGATTGTTTGCGAGATAACTGCAAGATTGTCAGTGACAGGGTAATTTACTGAAGATTGCCATGTCAGGCTCCGTGTGAGGGGCTTGCTGGCATAAAGATGCGATGCTCATGACTGACAGGCCACTAGGAGATTGGAGTGCCAATTTCAAGTTCACAGTGTCGTCTGCAAGTGCTCAGCAGCAGCAGCCCATAATCACGAAATATGATGAGGTCATTACAGGCATAACGTATGCTCGCACTTAATAACAGCGAGAACCCCAAATGCACCGGCTCTGAAGCAGGTAAATGTAAATACTTAGAAAGACAACATCTGTATCCTTCTTTTTTCTCCCTCTTTTTTTTTTTAAGCATTTTCCATCTACCGTTGCTGATGTGTTGTGTGGCCCTTGAGTGAAAAGCCCAGAGGCAACAAATTTGCCCAGTGGGCAAATTTGAGGTCCATGCTTTTGAAGCAGCGCAGGCCCAGAGCAAGTGGCAGACCAGAGCGGGTTGGGAGAGGAAAATGTTCAGCGCTTAATAGGAAAACCTGTCTTAAGTGGTTATTGGCGCCCCAGTAGGAGGCCCCCAAGCTGGTTATGCGGAGTGAGTGTTAACGGGTTGGCGGGGGCTAGGGCGGGAGGGGGTGGCGTATCCGTGGCTTCCGGAGGGAAAGGCCACCAGAGATGGATGGAACTCCTAATGGGAAGAGGCCGGTGGCCTTAAAGAAATCTCTAGTGCTAATAACAGTGGGTTTCTTCTCACCTGAGAAGTTTCTGCAGCGGCTGAATGAAGCGCTGCCAGCACGTCTCAGCAGGGCATTTTTAAATCCAGAGCAGGCATTACGAGGTAGATGCCTCCTGCCTGGTGAAGGCAGTCCATGGAAGGTAATGCTAAAGGCCATGCATGCTTCTTTTTTTTCCTGTTTTTCTTATTCTGCCAGGGGCCCTGGGAGCCACTGGGTGATCCGTGCCTCAGCATCATTCTGCTGCTGGGATCCGACTCCCCAGCGCTATTTCTTGGGTCTGAGAGTTGCAGGGCTCTGGGAGGTACCTGATTCAGGTGCTCAGAGACTGGACTTCGAAAGTCTTTAAATTTAAAGCCTGCATGCCTGCTCACCCTCCTGTGTCTGCATTTCCAGGAAATTTTGTAAATCTGAATGTGTTACGAGGCACCCAAGCAACGTTTGCCCGCGTGGAAAATGAGAGGCTAGTTTTCGTAATTTAAAGCCGAGCAGAACATGCAACCTCCTAATTTGTTTGTTTGCTAAAAAGAAAGTAATGCATTAAAATCATTGTACATTAATTGCTAAATTACAGTGGAACTTTGGTGAAATTACATATTTCAGTTTCATTAGCGGAACCAAGCGAAAGGGGGAATGCCAAAAAATTACACTGAAGTAAATTTAAAGCACACAGCCAGGCCTCTGATTCAGCGTTCCAGTTCAAGTGTTTGTCAAGTCACAGCCCAGGGTTTGAGTGCATGTTTCTATGATGCTAATTATGGCCCCAAATTGCCTCGCTCTCAAATCAAGGAGGTGTAAGCAAGTTACTTTCCAAGCTCCTCCAGTGTGTGCTCAGTTCCCAGCAGAGTGAAGATGGATTGGCTGACTAACACATTCTAATAGGAATTCCAGGGAGCGAACGCTGCCCTAAACATTCCCATCCTCAGGCCTAACAGACATGTGAGGGATGGGAAACAGTCATTTATTCCTTCAACAGCCATTTGTTGAGTGCCCGACTCCATGGTTGGCACTAAGTGAGGCATGAATATAAAAATGAATAACACACTCTTCTTCTTTTCAAAGAGCTTGTTTTCCAGACAGGAAAGCAGGCATACAGAGGTAATTAATTCTAGTACAAGGAAGTTAGCATTATTAACAATGGTTTCTAAAATTTCTTGCACATTAGAAACATCTGAGAATCACGTTTGCAATGCAGATTCCAGGAGCTGCTCCTGGAGGCTCTTCCTGAGGAGGTCTGGGCCAGGCCCCTGATTCTCCCCCCCAGGATCTGGATGCAGAACCATTCTCTGAGAATCTCGGATTCAGGAATACGCAGAACAGGACTGTCTAACCTGGCCAGAGGCATCATCAGGAGAGCTTCCTGGAGGGGGCCACACGTAGTCTGGGTCTTAAAAGATGCGTCATCTCTGTTTTCTTCACTATACTCTCCGCTTCATAAGAACAGACACCATCACTCTTTGTTCCCTGTCTTATTTCCAGAACCCGCGTGGCACTCGAATATTTGTTGCGTGGCAGATGGATGAATAAGAATCAGTTCAGAAAGGGGATGGAGAGGCAGGAATCTAGGCCAATAAAGTCAGGTTTTCAGGGTGCTGCAGGTATGTTGCAAGGAAGCCACAGAAACAACTGAGTGACCTGAGGGCTTAGCTTCTGGGTGCTCAGGCCAAAGCCATTTCTCCACATTTCCTGGAAAATGTCACATTCATCACGCTTGGTTCTCCAGCGAGTCAGCAGTACCTCCCTGGCGTAGAGGGAGTAGAGATGAAATGCTCTTCTCCATTAAAGCAAGATTTAAGGAACTTCATGCATTTTGCTTAGTCGTATGGCCATTAGCACGGGCCCCTGAGATCTGGTAACGGGTAATTGGTTGCGCTATATTGTTTAAGAGTGAAGTATTTGTTTTTGTTACCACCCACTCATAATAGAAACATAGAAATTCCAAAAAAAAAGTGCTAGAAAGTAAAAGAGGGACACACGAATCTGCTACCTGAGGATAACTGTTTGTTAACATTTTCGACTATCTCCTTTCGGTCTTTTATTTCCTATGCGTGGAATTATACTAGGCTTGTGTGAAACCTGCCAGTTCAGGCCTTGGGAAGGGTCGAGGCTGCTCAGGATGAAGGCGTTCGCGTCTCCCGGCAGCCTCTTGCCGTGAAATCTGCTGACCATGGCTCTGCCCCTGCCCTTCCAGATGGCCTGGTGGACTGCCTGGACCCCGACTGCTGCCTGCAGTCAGCCTGTCAGAACAGCCTGCTCTGCCGGGGGTCCCGGGACCCCCTGGACATCATTCAACAAGGCCAGACGGACTCGCCCGCAGTGAAGTCCTTCTACGACCGCATCAAGCTCCTGGCCGGCAAAGACAGCACCCACATCATTCCTGGAGACAATCCCTTCAACAGCAGGTAGGCACCTTTCTGTCCCTGCAGGTGGCTCAGATGGGCGCTTCCCTTCCTGTCCAAGCAGGAGGACATGCTCCTGGTTTTCTCATGGGCCCGGCTGGCCTGGAAACCACCCATGGGAGCAGCTTCCTGGTCCGGTCCACAGAAGGCCCTTTCCTCTCTGTAGTCAAGCTCCAGAACGGAGTCCTGGTCCCTCCATCGGGTTTGGCCACCTGCATCCCAGAGCCTGCTGGAGACACCTATTGATTGCATTCTAGATCATTTTTATGATCTATTATTTTATGACGTTATTGTTATTTTAAATCTCCATTTAGAATACTTCTGATTGTGTCTTCGGTTTGAGCATTGCTGAAATATTTCATTCAATAGAGGTTGTTTTGTTTTGTTTTGTTTTGGCTGTGCCTGCAGCACGCAGAAGTTCCACGGCCAGGGATCAACCACCACAGCAGCAACCCAATGCTGCATTGACAATGCTGGATCCTTAACCCACTGCTTTACAAGTTAACTCCCTCTATAGAGTATTTTTAAAAGCGTTTATAAACTTGATAACAGAACTTATCATTTGTGGCATCTTGGACTCAAGATGATGCCAGTTGCTAGACTTTATTGAGCACCTCTGATGAGCTAGAACCTTGATGTAGATTGTGTCTAACCTTCAGGGCCACCCACACATCAGTTGTGTCTGCTAATTGCCTCCTTTGTGCTAGGCACGGGGTGGGGGTGGAGGCAGGGGGGCAGCACGTCTCCTCTCTCATTCCAAAACGGTGAGGGGTTCTTAACATTTGCATTTGCTCTCAGTTGCTAATTTGAGGCTTGTGAATGTGCTAGAGGCAAATTCTGAGTTTATTTTGTCATCAGCTTGTCCCCTCCCTTCCCTCCGGGACAAGGCTGAATTGCGCCCCCCCCCCCCCCCCCCCGGAGAAGAAAGCAAGGGGAAGAGTTGGCTCTAAGATACTCGCCAGCCCCGTCTGTCTCCCAGGCACTGTTTCTGATTGAGGGTGGACGGACTTCTGCAGGCCGGCCCTTACGTCTCTGGTCTCACTCTGGATCAGTCTGGGTCCAGCTACCGATGGCGTCTGCTGATGTAAGGAGGCCGGGCGTGATCATCTTGGGGGCGCAGCACCCCCATCCTCTACTCCTTCCCGTGGAGAAATACCAACTACTGGTTGGGAGCCTCTAGGAGCCGGGAGCTTGTCCCGGCCTCTTACCACTTTGACAGCCCTCATCCCTTCCTTCTCTTAGTTTTCTTCATCCTCACTTAGGTCTGGGCAGACCCGGAAGCAGTTCGGGAAATATGCTGCTTAAGCAGACGTCCAGCTGGCTGAGGAAATACCAGACTTCACTTCTTAGAGGAGACTCTGACTTTCTAAGTGAGGGTCTTGGGCCCCCGCTTTGTTAGACTTTGGGGAAGAGACGTCCGCTGCTTCCCGGAGAGCCTGGCAAGGGCGGGAGAGGAGCTGGTGGGAGTGAGCAGCCAGTGGATTCTCCAGCTCCTTAGAACTCTCTGGGAAGCTGTGCAGCCCCAATTCCTGGCAGCTCCTTGACCATGAGGGTTCTTAACGAGGTCACCTTGGCCAGCAACTGTAGTCTCTCTCTGTCCGGTTCTTCTAAAAATAAAATGAAAAAGAAAAATAAAATAATCTTAGCCCTTATCTAGTTCAGCCCTAGCTGTGTCACATTAGGCAAGTTATTTAACTTCCTAAATGTTACTGATTGGGAGAAATCAGATTAATATGTGTGGATTCGACTACACACAGTAATATTCTTTTAATACAAGTAACCCTCCAAAAAATAAAAGAAACCGCAGATCTCATTCTAAAAAAGTGTTTTCTCTGCTTATTAAGTTCTGGGACAGGGATTCTGTAGGTATGTTTCCTTTTCATTACAAACATAATTCCCTTTGCTGGAGACTGATGACTGGCCCTTGAACCAGTCCTTAAGCATTTCAGTGAGGTTTGCAGACAGTGTAAATGCTCAAAGGTTTGTTACTCTGGGAGTTCCCTTCGTGGCTCAGTAGTTAATGAACATGACTAGGATCCATGAGGATGTGAGTTCAATCTCTGGCCTTGTTCAGTGGGTTAAGAGATCTGGCATTGCGGTGAGCTGTGATGTAGGTCCAGACGCGGCTCGGATCCAGAGTTGCTGTGCTTGTGGCGTCAGCCAGCAGCTGCAGCTCCAATTCGACCCCTAGCCTGGGAACTTCCATATGCTGCAGGGTGCAGCCCTAAAAAGCAAAAAAAAAAAAAAAAAAAAAATTGTTACTGTTTCAATTGTCCCCCTATTAGCATTTATTATTTCTACCCTAAATCCAGTAATTTCCTTATATTCTCCTCTTCATACTCCTTCTTCACCTGTGCCGTGAAAATCAACCTTCTCCTCCTCTCCAGTTGTTAACTTCTTCCCCAAGGCACCCTGAGCCAGAGCCAAGATGTAAGAGAACAGGCAGGGACTCCAGAATATTTGGTAGAGTATAACATCCCCAGAGACCAGGACAAAAGAGACTTGCCTTGGAAAAAGCTTCTCTGAAGCTCTGAAGGGAGCCATCAACAGCGCCACCCAGAGGAGCTCACGTCCCAGCATGTCGGCGTGGATCTGCGATTCAAAAATGCACGGTTAGCCCCAAGACATAGGTTGAAGTTCACCTGGCATGTGAATTTCAGCACACTCTCCTCTGACAAATAATGAAGGACAAAGCCAGGAGTGAAAAAGAACTTAATGCAAGATGTTGAAGAAGGCGTGTCCCCTAGATAATGGCATACAAAAATAACTAAAATGCCTTGACTCCACCACTATAATTTATAGAGCAGATCTCACTATCTAGATAATGTGATAATTGTTACACATCAATAATCATAAATAGAAATGAACCAGTAGTGTGTCTTAGCTGAATCTTTTCTGCGAACCGTCTGCCTAGAGACGCTAGAAAGCTGGCAGCGATGAAAAATTAGAAAAAGAGAGGGCGGAAATCACAGACAACAGACAACCAGCTCCTTTTAGTCCAGTGGTCCTCTGCAAAGTCTTACACTACAGGAATGATTTAAAAGAAGTAACAGGAAGTTCCCGTCGTGGCTCAGAGGTAACCAGCCCTACAAGTATCCATAAGGACGCAGGTTCAATCCCTGACCTCACTCACTGGGTTAAGGATCCGGCATTGCTGTGAGCTGTTGTGTAGATAGCAGATGCAGCTCGGATCCGGTGTTGCTGTGGCTGTGGTGTAGGCTGATAGCTACAGAATAGATTTGACCCCTAGCCTAGGAACTTCCATATGCCACAGGCACAGCTCTAAAAAGACCAAAAAAAAAAAAAGAGAGAGAGAGAGAAAGAAAGAATAGGAGTTCCCAGGTAGCCTAGAGGTGAAAGATCTAGCATTGTCACAGCTGTGGCTTGGGTCTGATCGCTCACCCAGGAATTTCTGCATGCTACAGGTGCAGACCAAAATAAAAAGGGAGACTCAACATAAAAGAATTAACAGTTGTATAAAAAAGGAGGGGGGGAACCTCCCCTGTGGGGTGTACTCCCAATTTTGTTTTCTTGCTGCAAGCAGTTTGTCCCTTGTGATCATCAGCACACATCACTGATTTTAACATAATGTCTGCCAAGGCCTGCGTGAAATCTTAGTCTGAGCTAAGATAAGGAAACTGAATTGAGCAGAAGTATTATTTTCAGAAATTAGTTTTCCGCTTTCAAAAGACTCTAGCATGGTGGTTGGGACCAGCTAAAAATGGAATTCATTTGTTAGGCAGCCAGTGGCAGACAGAGCTGTCAGTGGAACGGTCTACACCCTCTGGAGATCATCAAAGGGTCAGAGTTGAAGAGTTAGGGGTATTGCTTCTAAAACGAGGTGCTTGGAGAGAGCGTCCCTCCAGTTTGGGGGGTCACCGGGGATGGCAGAAGGGAGCACATTCCAAAAACTGAGCAGGCGTGGCCAAGATTTTGGCCCAGAATGGGTCAGCTTTATTACCTAATCCAGAAACTGGGAGTGCATCCAGGAACCGGATGCCTGAGAACTCTCGCCTCTGCCAAATTGCCCAGTGGCTTGACGGCCAACAATACAGCTGCAGACCTGCCTGGTAGGCTCGAGGCTCCGTGCAAAAATAGAACTTCTGGAGTTCCCTTCGTGGCTCAGTGGTTAACGAATCCGACTAAGAACCATGAGGTTGCGGGTTTGATCCCTGGCCTTGCTCAGTGGGTTAAGGATCCGGCGTTGCCGTCAGCTGTGGTGTAGGTCGCAGACGCGGCTCGGATCCCGCGTTGCTGTGGCTGTGGCGAAGGCTGGCGGCTACAGCTCCTGTTAGACCCCTAGCCTGGGAACCTCCATATGCCGCGGGTGCGGCTCTGCATAAAGGCAAAAGACAAAAATAAATAAATAAATAAATGATAAAAAATAAAAAATTAAAAAAATAAAAAATAGAACTTCTCATTGGCCCATTTCTCTGTGAAGTCAAGAGAATTCAGGTGAAAGGAGGCATGGGCCCTCTCTCCCCGTAGATCCTGAGTGGAATGTTGTGGCATCTCTGTTGCTTTATGGGACTTCCCAGAAGGAGCTGGTTGAGTCCTGGCATCTTTGGAAAAGTTCTACTGTGATCTGCAAAGAGGGGAGTTTTACTCTCCCCATGGAAAAAAAAAAAAGTTGGGAGGGATTTCAGCCATCTCCCCCCTCCCCCGCCACGAATCATGAAAGCCGGAATTTGATATAAGAGAAATATATAGTTCCGTGAAATCCAGGATCCAAGATGGTTCCACCAGAAAAAACAAAAAACAAAAAAACTCTCTGATATTCTCTTTTCCTCAGGCTGTCATGGATTGTGAGAAATTTTGCTCTTAAAAGGCAACAAAAAACAATGTATGTATATGTCCCAGCCTCATTTAAAAAAAAAAAAAAATCTCTGTGTGCTTCCCACCCCCATTCCCTCTGACATCCCAGCCTGGGGGAGAAAAGTGACATTGCCTTCCTCCAAAGCCAAAAAAGGAAATGAGTGGCCAGATGGGGAAGCTCTCACCCGAGGATAATGTTCTCTGTGCCAGGCTGAGGCACAAACACGAGTGATGAGGAGCAGCCGGAAGCTTGGGCCGAGCGAGAGTCAAGTGATGTCAGGAAACGGAGTGAGGCCGAGGGCAGAGGGCGTGTGCACCGGGGACCCCGTGGCCAAGGATGCTGCCTGTGGATTTCACCCCAGGCTGCTCCTCAGGGAAATCAAGCCTTGCCCACATCTCTCTGGGAGGCGTGATGGTATAAAGCCAGAAGTACATGTTGCAAAGTCTTCTCCTTGCCTTGGGGACAAGATGAGGATGGGGGTGGGGGCACTGGCAACGGGGAAGGGGACCTCAGCCATCCTCCCCGGCCTCCCCTTCTCTCCTGTGTGTGGCTCAAAAGCTTGTGTTTCTTTTTCTCTCAGCTTGGTTTCTCTCATCCGAGGCCAAGTAGTAACTACAGATGGGACTCCCCTGATTGGTGTGAACGTGTCTTTTGTCAAGTATCCAAAATACGGCTACACCATCACCCGCCAAGATGGCACGTAAGTAGCTTTGTGGGGCTCCACTTACTTAGGACTAAGGGTGCAGACAGAGAGACAGATGGCGCTGTGGGCTGGGAACCACATGGACCCGGGGGAGACCCACCAGGCCAGACTTCTAGGGAGAATTCCACCCCCCACCCCAGGGATATTTTTTTTGGCTTTTGGTATGGTCTCAAAAATGGAAAATAACAGAACAGCCAACCTATCCAGGGCTGCCAACAGTCATGCTTTTTCCATGGCAGGTAAATGCGTGCGTGTGTGTGTGTGTGTGTGTGTGTGTGTTGGTGGGGTTGGAGGCATTAGATTCCAGAAAGAAGGGAAAGTAGCCCTTGGAACCTCACCCCTTTTTTTAAATCAAACGCGGTGCAGGGTGACAAGGATCCGCATGACACAGTGTCCTGTGGTGAACCCCTTCTGCTTTCATCTGTGGCTTTAGGAGTTGTGTTGTTTGTGCTCCTGTTTTGAGGGGGTGGGATGTAATCAGAGAAGCCTAATTAAATACATTTAGCCGTCACCCTGCTGTGCAAAGGCGGCACCTTTCCCTATTATCTTCTGATTGGAAACACACACCCGCGCAGCCCCCGCCAGGATGAAAGCTCTGTCATTTCCTTAATCCGTTGGTCATGGAGTTGAAATGTAAAGAAAAAGATAAAAAGGAGGAAAGAAATCTCTAAGAAGGAGAAAATACCCACCCACCCTGGGCTTAAAACATACACACGCACGCGCGCGTGCGCACGCACACACACACACACACACAATCGTATTCTATTCCCGACAAAAGAGGCAATGTGCTGTAAATCTGACGCGACCCTTTTTCTCTAAAACTGGAGTCTGGAAAATCATAACTAGATCATGAACTGTGATTCTTGCCTTTCTCTGGTGAAGAATCGGGCTTTATTTCCCAATATCCTATGGGTAGCCTTGAGGGTGGTTTCCAGGATTACTAGCCCAGAGTAGCCCTCTCTTCATCCTCTCATCTCCGAAACCAAATATTCTCCATAATCACGAGGTTTCTGGAGTCTCACGCCTCCATCTGCACAGACAAACCTAATTAGCGCGCAAGGACTGCCAGCGGGAATCCTCAGAGCCCCCTTGGCGCTTTCTCTTGCTTAGAAGCCGGGGTTCTCGCCCCGTAAGTCTCACGACGGCACCGGAGGATGTTTCTGGATCCTTGGTCTGCTGTGTCTCCCCACGTCACGGGGCTCCAGCCCTCTCTGCTGCTCTCCTAATTGTCACCCACCTCCCACATCATCTCTCCAGCCTCCTGGGTTGGTGATTCTTCAGCTTGTTCAGCTCACAGAGCCCTGGAAGTAACAGGGTGTGTTTAGAAAGGCTCCAGGGAGCCCCACAGTCTGGTATGTCGTGGTGTGTGCCACAGACGTGGGTGGTTGGATTTGGTCCTGCTCATGAGGAACAAGGTCTTGTACCCTGTACTAAACCGTCCCCAGCAATGTGCCTGCGCCCACATAAAAATGCAAACAGGTGAACTCTTCTACCGTGATATTTCCCTTAATATTCACGTGTTCCATGTTGACTCATTTTATGTCTATTGAAAAACACCAAAGGGCTACCAAAATTGAATGAAGCCAGTGAGTCCCTATATTTTCACTGAGTTTTTACTGTCATCCAGGAACTCTGCTAGTTGCCAGGGATTCTGAAGTGTGTGCAAGAGATCCTGGTGGAGGAGGAAAGCTTAAACTTGAGAGACTTCTCTCCCTGAAAGTCCTTTTCCATCAATTTGGGGAGAAAAACTACCTTGACTAGTAATAGACTTCCAGCCCGCTCTCGAGGAACAAACAGGAATATAAGAATGATGGTCAAAAGTATCAGAAACAGGGAGTTCCAGTTTCTGGCTCAGGGGTGACAAAACCCACTAGTATCTATGAGGAGGCTGGTTCAGTCCCTGGCCTCACTCAGTGGGTTAAGGATCCAGAGTTGCCGTGAGCTGTGGTGTAGGTCACAGACTCGGCTCAGCTCCCGCATTGCTGTGGCTGTGGCGTATGCTGGCACCTGCAGCTCTGATTCAGCCCCTAGCCTGGGAACTTCCATATGCCGCAGGTGCAGCCCTAAAAAGCAAAAAATGTATCAGAAACGGTGAGAAACATTTCATCCAAATGCCAAGTAATTTTGTGTTCTGGAAAAAAATATCAGAAACAGGGCAAACTTCTAGGTATAAAATAAGTCCTAGGGTGTATGTGCACCATGGTGACTCTAGTTGATAATACCATATTCTGTATTTGAAAGTTGTTAAGGCAGATCTTGTTTTCATCCAGAGAAAAAAAAAAATGTAACTCTCCGTGGTAAAGAATGGACTTAGGATGGTGATCATTTCACAGTATATACAAAGGTTAAATCATTATGTTATACACCTAAAACTAACATAATCTCAAAAAATAGATATCTTGGAGTTCCCGTTGTGGCTCAGCCAAAACGAATCTGACTAGGAACCATGAGGTTGTGGGTTCAATCCCTGGCCTCGCTCAGTTGGTTAGGATCCAGAGTTGCCTTGTGCTGTGGTGTAGGTTGCAGACGCAGCTCGGATCTCTTGTTGCTGTGGCTGTGGCGTAGGCCAGCAGCTGTAGCTCCAATTAAACCCCTAGTCTGGGAGCCGCGGGTGTTGGCCCTAAAATGACAAAAGACAAGAAAAATAAATAAATATGATAGATAGACAGATATCTTGTTTTAAAAGGTTCTGTGAAACAAAAAAATCAGAAACAGCACAAGTGGATGAAAAGAAAACTTTAATGAGCCCCTCTGTGTCCTAGCATCGCATATTTATATAACCGCACTATTTTGTGAACATGTCTGTTAGCCTAGCACAATGCTAAATGCTTTCCACCAGGGCCGGGGAAGCATTTTAGGCAAAGGGCCAGGCTGTCTACGTTTTAGGCTTTGCCTGCCACGTAGTTCCCGTTGCGTCCACTCGGCTCTGCCTCTGTAGTGCAGGAGCAGCCGGAGAGGATAAGTCAGCGAATGGGCGTGGCTGGTATTCCAATAAAACTCTACCAAAACTGGTGGCGGGCCACCCTTAGCTCACGGGCCTAGACTGCTGCCCCCTGTTCTGAGTTCATCAGGCTATTTCATTCTCTCAGCCACACCGTGAGGCTGGCCTAATTATTCCCATTTCACAGATGAAGAAACTGGGGCTCAGAGAGGGTTAGTGACTTGCCCACAGTCACGCAGCTAGTAAGTGGTAGCATCTGGGTTTCAACCCAGCCCACCTGCCAACACAGTCTCCTGCCTGCTCAGCCCCTCCCTGGTCAGAGACTACCTGGTCTGCAGGTGAGCTCACTCCTCTCGGGGAACCCACTCACTCCCTCTCCAGGTTTGACCTGATTGCCAATGGCGGCGCCTCCTTGACCCTGCACTTTGAGCGAGCCCCGTTCATGAGCCAGGAGCGCACCGTGTGGCTGCCGTGGAATAGCTTTTACGCCATGGACACCCTGGTGATGAAGACGGAGGAGAACTCCATCCCCAGCTGTGACCTCAGCGGCTTCGTCCGGCCGGATCCGATCATCATCTCCTCCCCGCTGTCCACCTTCTTCAGCGCCGCCCCGGGGCAGAACCCAATCGTGCCTGAGACCCAGGTAGGAGCAAGTGGGGACCAGGGGAGGACTCTAAATCCTGCCCCGATCCACACTGGCTGGCCGGCCTTCCTCCCGCCATATCCCTCTCCTGCCTGAGCCAGAAACTAGCCATTAGGGGAGAGGGACCGAAAAGGAAGAACACAGTAGAACGCATCATCACTGGAGAGAAAACCAAATCTCTCCTGGACATTCCAGATGTTTCCAGATAGTCGTTCAAGACTTTGGCAGTCACTGGAGCTTTTAATAGAATAAAAACAATATACATATGTGCAACCCACCTGCAAATTGCTTTTTATTCCTGTTAGTCACAGAGATACATGGTAAGAGGCGCTTTAATGATCTACATCGGCGTTACGACAGAGGGCATATTACATTATTGCCTCCCTGTTGCTTTATACCAATTGTCAGTGGAAGTTGCAGGTTCGTATAATTACAGCCTCTTGTGGCCTCCTCGCATGCAACTAGCAATAAAGCCTGCTGTTCTTATTTACATCTTTTGCCAACAGCGTGGTTTTAAAAAAGAAACACAACAGTGACCAAGAATAATTATTAATCCAAAAATCATAACCTCAGCCCCTTCACTCGGGAGTGGAGGGTAAAGTTTTGGTGGTGGTTTTATTTCCTCTCTCTCAGCCGTGGGAAGTGAAGCTTGCACCCCACCCAAGGCCAGATGCTTTGGTGAGGTTGGTCGCAGACAGGCAGCTTCGGGTTGCAAGGAGCCCAGCTGCCGGGGTGCGTTTGATGCCGTGGAGCCACCTGGCCTTTCCTCTCTAGGTGCTTCATGAAGAAATTGAGCTCCCCGGTTCCAACGTGAAGCTCCGCTACCTGAGCTCCAGGACCGCGGGCTACAAGTCGCTGCTGAAGATCACCATGACCCAGTCCACGGTGCCCCTGAACCTCATCAAGGTGCATCTGATGGTGGCTGTCGAGGGGCATCTCTTCCAGAAGTCATTCCAGGCCTCTCCCAACCTGGCCTACACCTTCATCTGGGACAAGACGGACGCCTACGGCCAAAGGGTCTACGGACTTTCTGACGCTGTCGGTATGTTTCGGTTTCAACCTGCCTGATTCTTGGATTTAGACCTGCATTAAACTGGACCAGCATTTTCTGAGTTCCTAGGATGTGACACTTATTATTCTACCCGATAGGGGTACAGTGGCCCGTAAGATAGACAGCCAGTCCTCTTCCATGGACCTTCTATTCTAGCGGGGGTTGAGATGACAGACACAGCCAGGACAAGAAAATATCAAGCAGTGATAAGTGCTCATATGAAAATAAAAACAGGTGATGTGTGCTGGGGAGGAGGGACCCCCGTGGGTGGGCGTTCAGGGAAGGCTCCTCAGCAGGCGATGTTTATGTAGAGACTGGAATGAAAAAGAGCTATGCGAAAATCAGGAAAAGAGCATTCTTTTCCTGGCAGAAAAAAAAAGGTGGGGGGAGCGAAGTGTGATGTGTTTTCAAAAGACAGAGGCTGGCCAGTGTGACTGGAATGTGGTGGACAGGGAGGGTATTTGAGACTGGGGAGAGAGGCGGGCAGGGGCTGGATCGTGTTCCAGGGAGGACACCTGCAGATGGCACAGAATGCACCCCGAGAGCCAGAAAATGGAGCGGGGGGGGGGGGGCCCTGACCGCCACAGGCTTTGCCTGCGAGAGAACCTCCTGGTTCCCCACTTAGGAAAGACCATCGTAAGAGAAGCCTCCCGTGGTTATCAGTCTTTGAAGAGTCGTGAGCTGTGGACTAATATCAACGTGCCCAGGATATTCCTACTTGTAGAAGGCTGTCTGGGATTAATTAAAATCCAGAATCCAGTATTTTCTTCACGAGTAGTAGGCTTGTGGTTTTCACAACTGCACTAAGTTCCCAGAATAAGCAACCAGCGAACTCAGAAATGTTCGCTGTAATTGGCAGCCAGTGTTTCAGCAGACGCTCCCTCGGTGCAGAGCTCGCTGCTACATCCTTTGTCTTGGGTAACCTCTCAGTGACCCTGTTGAGTAGGCAATGCCATCCTCCCCACTGAGCCAATGGGACAGGAGGGAGAGGACAAGCTGCCTAAGGTCACACACGGAGCAGATTATACATGCTCGGGATATGGCCCTAGTGGTCTGCTTCATCAATGAGTGGAGTTAATAACATCATAAAGAGAGTAATAAATTATTGGAATAACTAGCACATTTAATGTGAACAGCAGCTAATCATAAAACACATATCGGACTTTAGCCAATTTCAAAATGATAAGCAGCATCAAAAAAGTAGGCTGGTGGGGGAGTTCCCACTGAGGTGCAATGGGTTAAGAATCTAACTGTAGTGGCTTAGGTCTCTAGGAAGCACGGGTTCTATCCCTGGCCCCGTGCAATGGGTTAAAGAATCTGGCATTGACACAGCTGCAGCATAGTTCACAGCTGCAGCTTGGATTCAATCCCTGGTCCGGAAATTTCCATATTCCACAGGTGCGACTATGAAAAAAAAAATTTTTTTTAATAGACCGAAGGAGTTCCCTGGTGGCCTAGCATTTAAGGATCTGGCATTGTTATTGCTCTGGCTGGGGTCACTGCTGTGACATAAGTTCAGTCTCTGGCATGGGAACTTCATCATGCTGTGGGTGTGGCCAAAAATAAGTATAACAACCATATCATTATCACAACTGAGAAACCCAATAATTTCTTACTAGCACATAGCCAATCATTGTTCAGTATTTCAGTGTTCAATTCTGCCTTATGACTATCAGAAAATAGCAGTACTTTGTCTGAATCAGAATCCAGATAAGATCTGCCTTTTGCAACTGGTTGATTTCTTCTCATTTTTCGTTGTATACATTTCAGGTGCCAGCGTTATAACTGGACATCTTATGCACTGCAAATCTAGTTCCTATCCATCACCATATGGTTGACCCCCTTCACCCATTTCACCCTCCCTCCAACCCCCTTCCCCTCTGGTAACTGCTAATCTCATCTCTGAATCTGTGAGTTTGTTCTGGTTTTATTTTGTTTGTTCATTTGTTTTGCTGGGGTTTTTCTTTGACATTCCTCATATGAGTGAAATCATTTGGGATTTTATCTTTCTACTTGTGACTTATTTTTATTTAGCATAATACCTTCAAGGTCCATCCGTGTTGTCACAAATGGCAGGATTTCATGCTTTTTATGGCCGAATAGTAGTATCTCTTTATCCATTCATCCATCAATGGACACTTAGGTTGATTCTGTATCTTGGCTATTGTAAATAATACTGCAGTGAACATAGAGGTGCGTATATCTTTTTGAATTAATGTTTTGTTGTTCTCTGGATAAATACCAAGAAGGGAATAGCTGCGTTGTCTTACATTTTTTTAAGCTATGGTTTTCCTTTGCATCTCTAGCTCATTTTTCCCCAGTTTTATTGAGAAATAATTGGCCTACATCACCATATAAGTTTATGACATACAGCGTGATAGTTTGATTTGCTCATATGGTGAAATGATCAGCGCAAAGACTCAGCTAACATCTATCTTCTCATAAAGATAACATAAAAAAGAAAAGGAACAAAGGAAGAAAATTCTTTTTGTGAAAAGAAGTTGTAGGATTTATTCTCTCAACAGCTTTCCTGTTATCACACAGCAGTGTTAGCTAAAGTCATCATGTTGTACATTACATCCCTGGTACTTATTTATCTTAAATCTGGAAGTTTGTACCTTTTGAACACTTTCATCCAGCTTCCCCTTTCCCCACTTTCTGGCTCTGATAACCACAGGTCTGATATACTTTGCTAGGCGTTTGTTTTGTTTTTAGGTCCCACATATAAGTGAGGTCATAACAGTGTTTGTCTTTCTCTCTCTGGCTTATCTCACTTAACATAATGCCTTCAAGTTCCAACCTTCTTGCAAATGGCAGGATTTCCCCCTTTTATGGCTCAGTAATATTCCATTGTGTGTGTGTGTGTGTAATTATTCATTCATCCATCAGTGGACACTTAGATTGCTTCCATATCTTGATTTTATGCTGTTATGAACATGGAGGTGCAAATATCTCTGACATAGTGTGTTCATTTCTTCAGATATAGTCTCAGAAGTGGAATTGCTGGATCATATGGTACTTTTTTTTATTTTAAATGATTTTTATTTTTTCCATTATTGCTGGTTTACAGTGTTCTGTCAATTTTCTACTGTACAGCAAGGTAACCCAGTCACACATACATATATACATTCTTTTTCTTATGTTATCCTCCATTATGCTCCATCATTAGTGACTAGATATAGTTCCCAGTGCTGTACAGCAGGATCTCATTGCTGCTTATCCATTCCAAAGACAATAGTTTGCATCTATTCACCCCAAATTCCCACTCCCTTCCCCTTAGCAACCACAAGTCTGTTCTCCAAGTCCGTGATTTTCTTTTCTGTAGAAAGGTTCATCTGTGCCGTATATCAGATTCCAGATATGTGATATCATATGGTATTTGTCTTTCTCTTCCTGACTTATTTCACTTAGTATGAGTCTCTAATTCAATCCATGTTGATACAAATGGCATTATTTTGTTCTTTTCTATGGCTGAGTAGTATTCCATTGTGTATATATACCACATCTTTTTAATCCATTCATCTGTCGATGGGCATCTAGGTTGTTTCCATGTCTTGGCTATTGTGAGCAGGCACTTTTATTTTTCACTTTTTTTTTTTATAGACACTCTCGTGGCATGTGCAAGTTCCCAGACTAGGGGTCCAGTCAGAGCTGCAGCTGCTGGCCTACGCCACAGCCGTAGTAATGCCAGATCTGAGCTGCATCTGTGACTTATACTATAGCTCATGGCAATACCAGATCTGTTAACCCACTGAGAAAGTCCAGGGATCGAACCCTCATCCTCATGGTTACTAGTTGGGTTCTTAACCCACTGAGTCACAATCGGAACTCTTTGAGGAGCCTCCATACTGTTTTCCAGTCCCACCAGCATTGCACAAGGGTTCTGTTTTCTCCACATCCTCACCAGCATTTGTTATCTCTTGTCTTTTTGATAATGGCCATTCTCACAGACATGAGGTGGTATCTCATTGTGGTTTTAATTTGTATTTCCCTAATGACTAGCGATGTTCAGCATTTTTTCATGTACCTGTTAGCTTTTTGTATATCTTCTTTAAATAATTGTATATTCAGATCCTTTGCCCATTTTTTTATATTTTAAAATTTTTATTGAAGTATTGATTTCTAATGTCATGATCATTTCTGCTTTACAGCAAAGTGATTTGGTTATATGTATACACAATTTTAATTGGTTTTTTGCTTTTGGATTTTATGAGCTCTTTATGTATTTTGGGTATTAACTCTTTATGGGATCTATGGTTTGCAAACATTTTTCCCATTATGCAGGTTGATTTTTCACTTTTATGGTTTCTTTTGCTGTGTAGAATCTTTTTAATTTAATGTGGTCCCAGTTGCTTATTTTTTTTTTACTTTCTGTTACTTGTGCTTTAAGTGTCATAGCCAAAAAAGTCATTACCAAGACCCATGTCAAGGAGCTTTATTCCTATTTTTTATAGGAATTTCATGGTTTCAGGTCTTACATTTAAGTATTTAATCCATTTTATATTTTTTGGTAAGTGGTATAAGACATAGGTCCAGTTTCATTCTTGCACATGTGAGTATGCAATTATCCTGGCATCATTTATTGAAAAGACTGTTCCTCCACTGAGTATTCTTGGCTTTTTTATCAAACATTTGTTGACCATATATGTTTGGGTTTAATTCTGAGCTCTCAGTTCTGTTTCACTGGTCTGTTTGTCTGTTTTTATGCCAGTACCATACTGTTTTGCTGACTGCAGCTTAATAGTATAACTTGAAACCACAAAGGTGATACCTTATGCTTTGTTCTTCATTCCCAGGATTTCTTTGGGTCTTTTGTGGTTCTATACAAATTTTAGGACTTTTTTCTACTTTGTAAAAAAAATGCCACTGGAATCTTAATAAGGATTGCACTTATCTGTAGATGGCATTTGGCAGTATTGACATTTTAGCAATTTTAATGTTTCCAAACCAATGAACACCATATACTTTCCATTTATTTATTTCTTTGATTTCTTTCAATGTCTTGTGGTTTTCACAGTAGAGATTGTTCCCTTCCTTGATTAAATTTGTTCTGAAGTACTTTTGATGCTATCGTAAGTGGGATTTGTTTATTTATTTATTATTCAGGAAACTCAGTGTATTAAAGTGCTACTGATTTTTGTATGTTAATTTTGCATGCTACAGCTTTATTGAATTTATCGATTAGGTCTAACAGTTTTTTGTTGAGTCATTTGAGATTTTTATATATATAAAATTATGCTATCTGCATATAGAGATAATTTTACTCCTTCCCTTCAAATTTGGATATATCTTATTTTTTTCCTGATTGCTCCAGCTGGGACTTTTAATACCATGTTGAATAGGAGTGGTGAGAGAGGGCACTCCTGTTTTATTCCTGATTTTGGAGGAAAAGCTTTCAGTCTTTTATCACTGAGTATGATGTTAGCTGTGGGCTTGTCGTATATGGCTTTTATTTTGGTGAGTTGGATTTTTTCCTGTGCCTATATTGTGAAGAGCTTTTATCGTGAATGGATGTTGAATTTTGTCAAATGCTTTTTCTGCATCTCTATAATTTTTTTCATATTATCACTTGGATATGTGATTGATTTGCATATGTTGAATCATCTTTGCATCTCAGGGATAAATCCTATTGGATGATGGTGTATGTATTATTTTACTATGCTGCTGAATTCATTTTGCTAATATTTTATTGAGAATTTTTGCATCTATATTAATCAGGGAATATTGGTCTGTAGTTTTCTTATCTGGTAGTATCCTTTTTGGTATCAAGGTAATGCTGGCTTTGTAAAATGAGTTTGGGGAAGTGTTCCCTCCTCTTGGATTTCTTGGAAGAGTTTGAGAAGGATTGGTGTTGATTCTTCTTAAAACACTTGGGTAAATTCCCTAGCAAAGCCATCTGATACCGAGCTTTTTTTCTCTGGTAAATTTTTGATTACTTATTCCAACTCTTGACTAGTAATTGATCTGCTCAGATTTTCTGTTTCTTCCTGATGTAATCTTGGTAAGTTGTGTGTCTTGAAGAATTTTCCCATTTCTTCTAGATTTTTCAGGTTTTTCATGTATATTCAGAGGAGCCCCTTTTGATCTTTTGTATTTTCATAGTATAAAGTGTAATATTTCCTTCTTCATTCATAATGTTGTTTATTTGGGTTCTCTTATTTCCCTAGTTAGTCTGATTATGGATTTGTCAGTTTTGTGTATCTTTCAAAGAACCAACTCTTAGTTTAGTTCATCTTTTCTGTTGTTTTCCTGCTTTCTCGTCTTTTCAATTATGCGCGAACTTTATGTTTTCCTTTATCCTGCTAACTTTGGACTTGGTTTGTTCCTCTTTTGCTATTTCCTTAAGACATGGAATTAGATGGTATATTTGGGATCTGTCTTGCTCCTTAATGTAGGAGCTTATTGCTGTGAACTTCCCTCTCAGAAGTGCTTTTGATATATCCCAGAAGTTCTGGTATTTGTGTTCCTTTTTTTTTTCCCTTGGTCTTTTTAGGGCTGCACGTGTAGCATATGGAAGTTCCCAGACTAGGGGTCAAATTGGAGCTGTAGCTGCCAGCCTACACCACAGCCACAGCCACACCAGATCCAAGCCACATCTGTGACCTACACCACAGCTCACAGCAATGCCAGATCCTTAACCCACTGAGCGAGGCCAGGGATCATACCTGCATCCTCATGGATACCAGTCGGGTTTGTTACCGCTGAGCCATGAAGGGAACTCCCTCTGTTTCCATTTTTTAAATTATAGTTGGCTTACAGCGTTGTGCCAATTTCTGCTGTATAGCAAAGTGACCCAGTCATATGTATATATACACATTCCCTTTCTTATATTATTTTCCATAATGGTCTATCCCAAGAGACTAGATATAGTTAGTTCCCTGTGCTATACAGTAGGACGTCATTGCTTACCCATTCTAAACGTAATAGTTTGCATCTACTAAACCCAAACTCCCAGTCCATCCCACTTGTGTTTCCAGTTTAATTTCTCTTTTTATTTCCCCTTTAATTTCTTCTTTGATATATTTATTATTCAGGAGGGCGTTTTAGTTTCCATGTGTTTTTTAATTTTCCAACTTTCTTCTCGTTACTGATTTGCAATCTCTTGACCCTGTGTTCAGAGAAGACACCTGACAGGATTTTAAGCTTCCTGAATTTGCTAAGACTTGTTTTGTGGCCCAACATGTGTTCTGTCCTAGGAAATATTCCATGTACTCTTTTTTTTTTTTGCCTTTTTTTGTCATTTTATGGCCGCGGGTTTATGGCCGCACCCGCGGCATGTGGAGGTTCCCAGGCTAGGGGTCTAATCGGAGCTGTGGCCACTGGCTTGCGCCGCAGCCACAGCAACGCGGGATCCGAGCCGCGTCTGCAACCTACACCACAGCTCACGGCAACGCCGGATCGTTAACCCACTGAGCAAGGGCAGGGATCGAACCCGCAACCTCATGGTTCCTAGTCGGATTCGTTAACCGCTGCGCCACAACGGGAACTCCCCATGTACTCTTGAGAAGAAAGTGTGTTCTGCTGTTGTTGGGTAGAATGTTCTGTGTATGTTGGTTTCATTTGGTCTATAGTGTTGTTCAAATCTGCTGTTTTCCTTTATGATTTTTTTATCTGGATGATCTATCCATATCTGAGTGTGGGATAGTAAAGTCCACAGCTTAATTGCATACTGTTTATTTCTGCTTTTAGCTCTGTTAGTCCATGCTTTGTATATTTAGGTGCTCCAATGTTGGACACATAAATATTTACAATTGTTATATCTTCCCTCTGTATCAGCCACTTTACCATTATATAATAATCTTCTTTGTCTATTTCTAATGTTTTTCACTTAAAGTCCATTTTGTCTGATATAAATATAGCTACCTCTGCTCTTTGGAGGAAGGGGGGTGGTTACCATTTGCTTGAAATGTCTTCTTCCATCCCTTCATTTTCAGTATCTATGGGTCCTTAAGGCTATAGTGAGTCTCTGTAGGCATTATATCATTGGATTTCGTTTGTTTTATTCTTTTGGCTGTTCTGTGTCTTTTGATTGGAGAATTTAATCTGTTTACATTTTTCATGTTTTTTAAATGATTTTTATTTTTTCCATTATAGTTGGTTTACAGTGTTCTGTCAATTTCTACTATACAGCAAAGTGACCCAGTCATCACATATTTGTGTGTGTGTGTGTGTGTGTGTGTGTGTATTTTCATGGACTTGGAGAATCTGTTTACATTTAAATTGATTATTGATAGGCAGGGACTTAGTATTGTCATTCTGTTCTTTGTTTTGGCTTTTTGTAATCCATTGTTCCTGATTTCTTTTTTGCTGTCTTTGGTACTAGTTGTTTTGGCTTCTTTATCATATTCTTTTGTATAATTACTACAGATTTTTCCCTTGTGGTTACTGTGTATCCAAGTAAGATCCAACTTGTACAGTTCGTTGATTTCTCCTCAATTATTTTAACCTATGGTTTTCCCTTCCATTTCTAGCTCTCTTTTCAGGTTTTATGAAAAAAAGAACTATATGGCTTAAGAAATTATGAGGCATTTTCCATAGTCTGGTTTGTTTTCTGATTGTGCACCTGTGGCTGTTTAACATAATCCTCTGTTCTGTATCTCCTTTAAGTTGATAGTTGGAACTTGAGGTTTTTAAGTTCAGGTTTTATTTCTTTTTATCTATGCAAACTTTTTGAGGTAAAATTAACATATAACAAATATAGACATGATTTGACATTTGTATATATTGCAACACAATGACTACCTTAGGTCAAGTTAACATCTGTCATGATACATAGTTACACAGTTTTTTCTTGTGATGAGAACCTGTAAGATATACTTTTTTAGTAACTTCCAAATGTACACTACAGTATTATTAACTATAGTAACCATGCTGTACATTGAGTGCCATGACTTATTTATTTTTTAACTGAAATTTTGTACCTTTTGACTTCCTGCACCTGTTTGGTCCACCCTCCATCCCCCGCCTCTAGCAACCACCAGTCTATTCTCTGTAAATGAGCTTAGTTTGTTGTCACTGTTTGTTTTTGTTTTGTAGATCCACATACAGGTGAGATTATACACTATTTCCCTTTCTTGATCAGACTTGTTTCACTTAACATAATGCCCTCAAGGTCCATTCATGTTGTCACAATTGGCAAGATTTCATTTTTTTTATGGCAGAACAATATTCCATTGATTGTATTCCACGTCTTTTTTATCTATTCTTCTCTCGATAGACACGTTGGTTATTTCTCTACCTTGGCTATTAAAAATAATGCTGTAGGGAGTTCCTGTCATGACTCAGTGGTTAATGAACCCAGCTAGTATCCATGAGGACTCGGGTTCAATCCCCGGCCTTGCTCAATGGGTTAAGGATCCAGGGTTGCGGTAAGCTATGGTGTAAGTCGCAGACACAACTCGGATCCCCTGTTGCTGTGACTGTGGTGTAAACTGGTGGCTACAGCTGATTCAGTCGCTAGCCTGGGAACTTCCATGTGCCACAGGTGCAGCCTTAAAAAGACAAAAAATAATAGTAGTGCTATAATGAACGTAGGGATGCATATTATCTTTTCAAATTAATGTTTTTGTCTTCTCCAGATAGACACCAAGAAGTGGAACTGCTGGCTCATATGCTAGTTCTGCTTTTAATTTTTTGAGAAATCTCCACATTGTTTTCCATCATAGCTGTACTGATTTATTTACATTCCCACCACAGTGTACTAGAGTTTCTTTTCTCCACAACCTCCCCAGCATTTGTCATTTGTGTTCCTTTTGATGATAGCCATTCTGACAGGTATGAAATGATATCTCATTATAGGTTTGAATTGCATTTTCCTGCAGATTAGTGATTTTTTCATGTACTATTGGCCTAATGTATGTCTTCTGTGTATTTATGTCGATTCAGTTCCTTTGCCCACTATTTAATTGACTTCTTTGAATTTTGGCTCTCAAGTGGTATGAATTTTCTAATTCTGTGAAAAATACCATTGGAATTTTGATAGGGGTTGCATTGAATTTCTTCACAAACTTTGGACATCAACCCCTTATCAGACAGGTGGTTTGCAAATGTTTTCTTATATTCAGTAGGTTACTTTTTCATTTTGTGGATGGTTTCCTTTGCTATGAAGAATCTTTTTAGTTTGATATGGTCCCACTTGTTGCTTTTTGTTTCTGTTGCCTTCACTTGGGTGTCAAATTCAAAAAATCATCGCCATGACTAATGTCAAGGAGCTTACTGCCTATGTTTTCTTTTAGCAGTTTTACAGATTCAGATCATATGGTTTTATGTTCAAGCTTTTAATCTATTTGAATTCATTTTTGTGAGTGTTATAAAATAGTTCCGTTTCTTCGCATGTGGCTGTCCAATTTTCCCAACACCATTTATTGAAGAAAGTGTCCTTTCCCCATTGTATATACTTGGCTCCTTTGTCATAAATTAATTGAGTGTGTATGCTTAGATTTATTTATGGGCTCTCTATTCTGTTCCATTGTTTTTTGTGTCTGTTTTTATGTCAACACGATAATGTTTTGATTACTATAGTTTTGTAATATAGGTTGAAATCTGGGCGCATGATGCCTTCCAGCATTATTGTTCTTCTCAAGATTGCTTTGACTGTTCATGTTTTATGGTTCCATAAAGATTCTAGGAGTGTTTGTTCTAATACTGAGAAAAATGCCATTGGAATTTTGATAGGGGTTGCTTTGAATCTATAGATTATTTTGGGTACTATGGGCATTTTAGCAATATTAAATCTTCCCACACATGAACACGACGTATCTTTCCATTTATTTGTGTCTTCACCAGTTCCTTTCATCAGTTTCTTGTAGTTTTCAGTATGTAGGTCCTTCACATCCTTGGTTAAACCTATTTCTAGGTATTTTATTCTTTGATTTTTTTTTTAAGCAGGACATCTTGACAGGTGGCGCTGTGTTCTTCCATCAGGAGACACCTAATGTCAGCCTGAATATTCTTCGTGATTTCAGCAGCATTGATGCTCATTGGCTAGCTACATTAGGTCATGAGGGATTGCAAAATGGTATTTTAATTCTGTCATTGCTTCTTTATTATTTACTAGCTGGGATACTTTTATATAGAGATATTTTCTCAGGAGCTGCTGGGTTATTTTGGGTACAGTTCAAATAAGAAAGAATAAATGCTTGATTATTTCCCTCTATTTACCAGTTTTCACCATAATGAGTTGGCTGTCTAGTATCCTCTACTGGTACATCAGTGTTTTTTATTTTTTTTAATTTATTATTTTTTGAAGTATAGTTGACTTACAATGGTGTGTTAATTTCTTCTGGACAGCAAAGTGATTCAGTTACATATATGTATAACACATATTTTATATATATAATATATATATATCCTTTTTTAATATTCTTTTTCCATTATGGTTTATCAAGGGTATTTAATATAGTTCCCTATGCCATATAGTAGGACCTGGTTGTTTGTCTATCCTATATATATAATAGTTTGCCTCTGCTAGTCCCAAACTCCCAACCCACCCATCTTCCCCTTGGCCACCACAAGGCTGTTTGTTCTCTGTTTATGAGTCTGTTTCTGTTTTGTAGGTAGATTCATTTGTGTTATATTTTAGATTCCATATGTAATTGATAGCATATGATATTTGTCTTTCTCTTTCTGACTTCCTTCACTTAGTATGAAAACCTCTAGTTGCATCCGTGTTGCTGCAGATGACATTATTTCATTCTTTTTATGGCTGAGTAGTATTCTGTTGTATGTATGTGCCCCATCTTCTTTATCCACTCATCCAGCAATGAATATTTAGGTTGTTTCCATCTCTTGGCTATTGTGAATAGCACTGCTATGAACATAGGGGTGCATGTATCTTTTTGAACTATAGTTTTGTCTGATTATATGCTCAGGAGTGTGATTGCTAGACCATACGGTAATTCTATTTTTAGTTTTCTGGGGAACCTCCATACAGTTCTCCATAGTGGCAGCACTTACATTCTCAGCAACAGTGTATGCGGGTTCCCTTTTTTCCAGACCCTCTCCAGCATTTGTTATTTGAAGACTTTTTGATGATGGCCATTCTGACTGGTGTAAGGTGGTATCAGTGTAATTTTGGCAAATTAGTGTCTTTAAATACAATTATGAACTCAGAGAATAAAATAACCTCTAATATAGCTGTTGACGTTATTATCTTCCCTAATAGACAAATTGTCCCATCTTTGGTCAATGAAAGCCTCTTCAGACTGATTCCCAAATTCTTTTAGCATGGCCCTAGTAGATTTTATTTCCCCCCTTGCTCTCTGGTTTGATAAAGTGGCCTAGTCCTGTATTGTTCATTTCTTGCTCCAGCCATTTCTTCAAGGCGCCCTGATTCCTTTTAATGAGAAATCATATTTCAAGGCCACAAACCAGGCACTAGCAATTCTCTTTGCTACTGAGCTGGTCATTGTTTCTTGGCATTTTCAGAGAACAAGCTAGGAAATATATGGAATTTTTTTAAAGATACAATGTATCTTTCGTTAACCTCGACACTCCTATATCTCAGGGTTTCAAAGAAGCTGCAGAGAATCCCCCAAGGTGACACACATAGTTAAGAATTTAATGTAGTAGGAACAGCAATAATAACAATGCCTCATCTTTTTAAAGCAGCGTTCCAATTAAAAATGTATGGCATCTCAGCGTTTTGTCTCATCTATCTTTATGACACCTCTCTGAGAAGCTGATGCCCCCCCTTGCTCTGTTTTACACATGGGGAAGATGGAACCATGAAGATGTGTGAGCTGGAACGGAACTGGAACTAGCGTCCTTCATCTCCCTCCCCACTTTGCTGTTTGTTCATGTGGCAAATGCAGGATTTTTATAGTTTTTGGATTCTGTTCCCCACCAAATTGCCACATAATTGGCAGGCTGTGTCCCCGTGCCTGCTTCACTTAGAACTCTCTGGAATCCTCAGTGAACGTACAAAAGTGCCTTAACTAACACAAGCTGCTGCCTCCAGAATCTCCTTATAAATGAGCCACAAAACTTTGAGAGGTCTTTCTCCTAGTGAGTGAAAATAAATAACACAAAATATCGCAAGTGCATGCCGTGAACAGCAGGCTGAGAGAAACGGTCTCCTGTCCGTTTCTCGAGGAAGCGCTGTGTTCAGGGCTTAAATGATTCATGTCTTCGCTGCCCATCACAGGGGTCATTTCTGAAAGCCAGCTGTTCATTGCAAAGGTCTTTCCATCCCCACAGAGCACTCCTGTGTAAAGTTTCAAGGTTGAGTTCAGCTCGAAATTTGAATTTAATATTGTATGGAATCACAAGGAGAAAAGCAATCAGCCCGCCTCCTTGAGTGAGTTCTCTGAACTGAATCTGTATTACCGCAAGCACAAGTTTCTCGTTCCTGCTGGAAGGCTCTGGAGTAATCAAGTAAACCCTCTTGTCTCCCGCTCTGCCCCACCCCCTTCTGGTTCTCAGTGTCTGTCGGGTTTGAATATGAGACCTGCCCCAGCCTAATCCTGTGGGAGAAAAGGACAGCGCTCCTCCAGGGCTTTGAGCTGGACCCTTCCAACCTCGGCGGCTGGTCCCTGGACAAGCATCACGTCCTCAATGTTAAAAGCGGTATGTGAGCCCATTTCCTTCCTCAAATACAGCTCAGCCTCTCCTCCGGAACCTTCTCTCCGGCCTTGACATTTCAGGGGTAGCCCCCTCCCCGCCCCACAGCTATTTTTCACCAAATGCCCAAAATACTCATAGGGTTTTTCCACCTTCTCCTAATTTGAAATGTCAGAGAAGTTTGAGCTGGTTTTCCCAGACCATCCACCTTAGTGTACCTCATGATTTTTTGTCAGTTGTTTCGACAAATGTTTATGTTACCCGATACGGTGACCTTGGGGTTTACCCATCCCATTGCGGTGCTCTCAGCACCGTGACGAAATCGGGGAGCTCCCCCAAGGTTGACGTTTCCTGCTGTTTCTCTTCTGTCACTTCCCCACACCCTCAGTAAGTCACCCGAAGTGTCCTCTGCAGAGGGCGGCGGTAACTGTCCCCATTTCCCGCCCCCAGGAATCCTGCACAAGGGCACTGGGGAGAACCAGTTCCTGACCCAGCAACCCGCCATCATCACCAGCATCATGGGCAACGGCCGCCGCCGGAGCATTTCGTGTCCCAGCTGCAACGGCCTTGCTGAGGGCAACAAGCTTCTGGCCCCGGTAGCTCTGGCCGTTGGAGTCGATGGCAGCCTCTTCGTGGGTGACTTCAATTACATCCGGCGCATCTTTCCCTCTCGAAACGTGACCAGCATCTTGGAGTTACGGTAAGCGGCCGCAAGGAAAACCTGCCTTGGCTCTATTGCTCCTGTTGCCACAAAACGTCCTGAGGGTCGACGGTGGCCACGTTGGCGGCAGGGTGGGGGGCTTCTCCAGAGAATGCATATTCAGTGGGACGGGCTGAGGCTTGACACCTAGGCTTGGAGTCCCATAAGGCTTGGTCTGTGAATCTGTAAAACACTCTACCTGTGTTTAATACAGTCGTTAACACCTGCCTTACAAGAAAGGCAAAAGCCTTGCATCATGGTGCCGGGGGTGAGAGTCAGAGAGCTGTAGTTCCTAACACCTCGTGTGAGTCTGATACACACCAAACCAAGAAAGCACCACCATTTGACACCGAGGGTCTCTAGTTTCTAAAGTGGCACTTCTTAAAAATGCAGATCCCTGGAGCCCACTTCAGAGGCACTGGTGCAGTAAGTCTAGAGAAGGGCCAAGGTGTCTTTTCTCTCTGGCTCACTCTGCAGAAGATTCTGCTCCACATCAAAGTTTAAGATCCATTAACCTTCCTTTGTGAATTTAGACATTTGTATTGAGCACCTGTACGTGCTAGCTCTCTATGAACTTTCTGGATCTTTGCACATTTGCTAGGATACGACTTAGAATTACCACCCTAGGCTTTGCTAGGTTAACTTCTAGCCACCTCTGGTAGATTCCTTCTGGCCATTGTTTGCTGCTAAGTCTGAAGTTCGGATCTCTGTGCTGGACAAAAGCTCTTGGGAACTCTGTTTTCAAGAATCTCAAGCCTAGGAGCTCCCATTGTGGCTAAGCGGTAATTAACCTGACTAGTATCCATGAGGAAGCAGGTTCAATCCCTGGCCCCGCTCAGTGGGTTAAGGATCCAGTGTTGCCACGAGCTGTAGTGTAGGCACAGTTGTGACTTAGATCCCACATTGCTGTGGCTGTGGCGTAGGCCAGCAGCGATAGCTCTGATTCAACCCCTAGCCTGGGAACCTCCATAGGCTGTGGGTGCGGCCAAAAATAAGGGAATTTCAAGCCTAGGGAGGGATCTGTAAGTAGAGGGAGAAATGCAATCTATGAACAAGAGAGAAATTTTATTTAACAACTGCTGGCACATATATACTATGTGTGGGACCGTCTGGTGAACGGGGAAAAAAAAAACCTGGGGCCAAGCAAAGCCCTAGCTGCTGTGTTGGTGGTCTGATAGGGAACTTCGTACTAAATCTTGTGGGCAAATAAGAAAATATTTTTTCAAGCAGCATTCAATGCTAAGCGGAAACTCGAGTAACAGGGTAGGCAACCGGGACTGCAGCGCTGGAGAGGGATGAGGAAGGTAACAAGGTGAAGCGGTCAGAGGCGCCTCTCATCCTAGGTGACGTTTGAGAGGGGACCCGAATGATGACGTCAGCCACAAGAAGAACTGGGGGAAGGGATTCCGGGCCGAGAGAAGTTGTGCCAAATCCCTAATATCAGACACAGCCGGGTTATTTCAGGGATTGGCAGAAGTCCAGCGTGGCTGGAGGGGACTGAGCTATGAGAATGTGTCTCAGAGGAGGGCAGAGAGGTAGGTAGGGGACCAGGGCTTCGGGGTCTTCGTGACCATGGTGACACGTGTGAGTCATATTCTCATTGCCATGTGTGGCCACTGGAGGTTCAAGTAGGATACTATATGATCTGCTTTGCATTTTTGAGGTGATTCTGGCTGTTGGATGAAAAATGGACTGTCGGGGTGCAAGAGTGGAGGCAGAAAAACCCAGAAGGAGGCTATAGCAATTGTCCAGGATTTGGGTGATGGTGGCGTGGAATAGGGTGGTAGCAGGAAAGATGGTGAGCTTCTAGTTGGGATATGTTTTCGAGGTAGATCTAATAGAAAATGTTGATAGGATGTAGGGGGAAAAAAAATACAGAGATAAGAATCAAAAGTGATGCTAGGATTTTGACCGGAGCAGCTGAGTATGGGGTGCTGTTTTCTGAAGCAGCTGCAGCTGGGAGTTCCCAGTGTGGCACAGAGGAAATAAATCCGACTAGTATCCATGAGGATGCAGGTTCCATCCCTGGCCTTGTTCAGTGGGTTAAGGATCCAGTGTTGCTGTGAGTTATGGTATAGGTCACAGACGCAGCTTGGATTCTGCATTGCTGTGGCTGTGGTGTAGGCCACCAGCTACAGCTCCAATTCAACCCCTAACCTGGGAACTTCCATGTGCCGCAGGTGCAGCCCGAAAAGGCAAAAAAACAAAAAACAAAAAGTATCCATGAAGCAGCTGCAGCTACCAAGTCAAAGACTTAGAAGCCACAGGTCGCACCTGCTTGATGTGTCTCTGAGGCTCTTTCTGGGAGAGAGATCAGTGTTTTGGCCACCAGGTAGGGCTGCTGAGTGCTCTGGGGAGCTGAGGCTACCAAGCAGCCATGAGGATGTGGTTTCCATCCCTGGCCTCGCTCAGTGGGTTAAGGATCCAGCGCCGGGGATCAGGTCTGGGGAGCTGGTCGCAGGTCGAAAGTACAGCTCGGATCCGCTGTGGCTGTGGCTGTGGCTGTGGCATAGGCTAGCATCTGCAGCTCTGATTTGCACCCTAGCACTTCTATGTGCCACGGGTGCAGCTGTAAAAAGAAAAAGGAGAGAAGAAAACCCAACTCCATCCTCAAGAAGGTGGCAGCCTCAGGGGTCCAGGAGGGGTTTACTGAGCGTCAATGTGAGCCAAGGCTGGGCTGGGCCCTGTGGGTCCAGAAGGGGATGGAACCTAGGCTCAAAGAGCTCCCACTCGAGCGTGAGAGGTGGACACTGGGGCAAGGAAAGACAGTTCAAGCCAAATGTTCTGGAAGAGCCAACAACCTGCACCAGGGAAACTCAGAGCAGGAGGCCATGGGGTGGAGTAATAACCAAAACATAAATGGTGAGAGGAAGAAGGAGGCTGGATGATCCTCAGGCTGTCAAAATGACAGCCTCCCCGACTGGGTCCCCTTTCCAAGAAGTTTATTTCCTTCTTACCCTAGGAGAGCATCTTCTTCGTAGGCATCGTGGGAGGCAGTGGAGGCCATGAAAGGAGGCAGGAAAGGGTGGAGCCAGCACTGCGGTTTTTCCACGAGGGCTGTGTGTTTTCATCCGGCCTTTGCAGAGCCTCTTCCTCCGGCCCTTGTGCCTTTGGTTCTGCTCTTCCCTGCTCAGTGCTTACCTGCCACATCCCCACCTGCAGCCTTGACTCGTGCTGCTCACTCTACTCACAGTACCTTCTCTAACCCTTCTCCCTCTCTGGGTCCACCTCGAAGGCTGAGCTTGAGGCCCCCTCTTCCAGGAAGCCTGGTATTCCCAGCAGAAATATTGTCACCCTCCCCCGGTCCCCTTAACTCTAAATTTCCACCAAGGTGACACCATCGACTGCCTTGTCTTTCAGCTATTTCTGCAAGGCTTTAGGGCCCCAAGGTGTGAACCGCTATAGAGCAGGTGTCTTTGACGGCTTGCCCATTGATGCCCGGAGCAGTGCCTGGCTCACACCAGGGACTTGGGACACAGGGCTCCAGTGAATTAGTTGCTCAAGTGAACTCACGTTCATCTAGAGTCTGTCCCCAGTTCCCTGTCTCTCAAGTTGCAGGAGCCACAGCATCAGTGGTCCAAGCTCAGAGGCCACTTAGAGCGAGCCACCCCACACCCAGTGACAATGGGGATAGCTAGAGGGACCGTAGCTGTCAATTTCCCTTGACAGCTGGGTGATTTTTTTTTTTTTTTCTGCTTTAACCGCCTTTCGACTTGCTCTTGCTTTCATGAGCCAGGTATCCAGACGATTAGAAGTTAAGCTTTAACAAGAACCCGGGTTTGATTCTTCTCTTCTTCCCACTCCGTACCTGAAAACAAAGGGCTGTCAATCCTCTCTCTTCAAAACAGTAACCAGCGAAGGGAGCGGGTGGGGGACGAGACCCATCTTCTCTCTATTGTGAGTTGGCAGCTCAGTGATTCAATTTTGGGAGTCGTTGCCCATCCCTCTCCCACCCACCCCAGAGCTGAGCCTCTGAATCCGAATTTTATTTAAATGTTCACCCTCCTTCTCCCTTGTGTTTTCCTTTGCCCATCCCAAACATGTAGGAATGGAGTTCTGCATGCTTGAAAAACTTCTGATGCTAGAAAAAGCTGCCTTCCTAGGTAAAGTGACCACCTGTCTGATTCAGTTCCACTGGCATTCAAGACATTTTCAACACCCACGTCCCCCCAAAGCCTGATACCCCACCTCTAGGAGCCCATTTCCCTTCTTATAACTATCACCCTGTTCAGGTGGTCCTTGGAAAACCCAAGCCCTGTGCCGTCAATCTGCCAGTCACATCTTAGGGTGAAGTTCTGTCAGGGAAAAAGCTTTCCTCCCCACCCCCCATTTGAGAATATCTCAGGACCCGAACCCTGGTCGGAGGCGTTCAGTGATAACGGGTGGGACAGTGTCTCTAACTTGGCCTCTTCAATAAGCATAAGACTCTCATACTTTCCTTCATGTCTGAAATTCTAATTTTTTTTTCATTTTACACACATAAAATTATCTTTTGATACGAACTATGCTTTTTTTCCCAGCTGAAACGCTTCCCCACGCTGAGATTCTGATGGTGCTGTTAGGGTGGGTTAGTGGCATCGCTGCGTCAGAGGAGGTGTTTAGGGAAGTGATGTGTGAGTGCTGGAGAGGGAAGGGCTGCAAGAAAGTGGGAGCCTGGGAAGGCGGGCACGGGCAGCAGAAGTTGGAAGTAAGAGTCACCAAGGATAAGCTTTGCCTGAGAGTTCAGCCAGGACAGAGCCTGCCTGCTGCCGGCGTAGAGTTAGGAGTACGTGGTGCTAGTCCGAGAGGAAATGCTTTCTGTGTGCTCAGGGCAGAAACGGGGAGGTCGGGAACAAAATATAACACAGCACCTATCCGGAATAACAGTAACAAGGGAATTCCTATAAAATTTTGGACACTTCCTGGCCCAGTTTTCTAAGCTCTTTTACCAAGGACAAATCCCAGGTTTCATGGGGCCTGAATCTTAAGCAATTTTTTGAATGAAACTGACTGTTATTTAGGATAACAAGTCAAAACAAAGTACAGATTTTGAAAAGCCGAAAATTAGTGCAAACATCGCAAGATCCAGACAAATAACCTAAAATTTGATGCTAATTGACTACCGTGACACTTCCACGATACATGACTTCTCGGTGGGCTTTCTGCTTTCTGTAATGATGCTGAGTGGGTGAGCAAAATCGGACAGGAGCCTGCCTGAAAGCCATTCCTATACCAGAAGGGCCAGCCATCAACTAAAAGATGGAAGAGTGGGTATGAGCCACATAAGCACATTCCTCTAAACTGAATGTATCCCAACTCACTTCTCTTGATTAGGACTAAAACAAAAGCTGTGGCCACTCCAAGTCCACCCTATCCTGTGGCACAGGGGGATGGAGCTGGAGTGGGAAGAGATGGCCGTCTCAACTAATTGCAGCTTCATGACTGGGCAGAACACGAGGGAGGGGACCTCGTCCAAGGCAGGATCTGCTGTCGCTAAAGGGAGCAGCCCCCATTCCTTCCTTCCTTCACTCAAGGACCCGCGTCTCTCCGGGGCTCTCTATTAAGGATCAGTCATATGGAGATGAGTCCGCCTTGCCCGTATTTACTTAATAACTTCCATTCACAGTGAAGTGGGGGAGACAAGCACACACACACAAAGCACAAGACAGCCTGTGGAGAGCACCCCAGAACAGGAGGAGAAGGCTTAGAGAGACCCTGAAGGCTTCACAGGGGCAGTCATTGAGACTCCACAGTGTGAAGAGCTAATCTATCTCAATCCCTTTTTTTTTAGCAGTTTTTTTTATTATAGGTGATTTACAGTGTTGTGCCAATTTCTGCTGTACAGCAGTGACCCAATCATATATATATCTATGTGTGTGTGTGTAGTATATATATATATACACATATATATGTATATATGCACATTCCTTTTCTTATATTATCTTCCATCACAGTCTATCCCAAGAGACTGGATCTAGTTCCCTGTGCTGTACCGTGGGACCTCACTGCTTCTCCATTCTAAATGTGATAGTGTGCATCTATCACATTTAGACTCCCAGTCCATCCCGCTCCCTCCCCACTCCCCCTTGGCATCCTCAAGTCTGTTCTCCATGTCTGTGAGTCTGTTTCTGTTTTGTAGATAGCTTCACTTGTCCTATATTTTAGGTTCCACATATAAGTGATATCATACGGTATCTGAACCTGAAACACCTCTTTTTCCTCGGAGGGTATGCCAAAAGTGTTGGAGTTATTGAGGCCGTGGACACAAAGCCTAGGCTTGTCCCTTGTAAGTAGGGCGCCTATGCTTATGTACATAGACTGACTTTATGGTGCCATTATTTGGATTTGTTACCTACTAAGCACCCAGCCCTGGGCTGGAAAAGTGGTGACCTCAACCTCTCTCCAGAGCTTATATCCATCTGACCATTCAGGCTCTGCACGCTCAGTTGACTTGGTCCCCCTTGCCCTCTCCTTCCCCCAACACAGATATTATATTAATCAACTTAAAGCAGATGTTCTTAGCAGAGAAGTAGGTCAGGTCTGCAGACCCAAATCCTAACCAGTCTTTGCACAAAATCTTGACTAAAAAATACGGAACTGATATTGCAATAATTAAGAGCCAAATATGACTACCACTGGTGGCAGATAACATTTCACTTTCATTAAGCAATGTAAAATAGATGCGAGAATTCCCGGCTGCCACCCTGACACACCAGGCTTTGCAGAATGAATCTTAAATTGCACTATGTCAGTCAGAGCTCAAGAGTTATCAGCATCATTTAATTAACTTTTTTTTTTTTGCAAAAACTAACACGTTGGAATAAAATATAAAAACGTAATCCCTGTGCAAACCCATCACTAATGATGGCCCCCGGCAGAGGCCTGCGTTGCATCCAAGCAGGAATAAGGGCCTTATACCCCCGAAGGCCTCCTCCCTTAGCTACAGGGGAAAAGGGGGTCAGGGGTTCCTTCCACGCTGGCCTAGAAACCTAAGGAATGGGGAGTGGTTCTCTGTTTGAGGCCTTGGCATCTTTCCTCTTCTCCTTAATGTTGTTAAGGTTCGGCCACTCTCCTGTTGAAACCGACACATGTTTTTATTCTTTAAAGAAGAAAAAAGCAAAAGACAGGAATTCCTGTTGTGGCTCAGTCCCTTAAGAACCTGACAGAGCATCTCTGAGGACGTGGATTCAATCCCTGGCCTCACTCGGTGGGTTAAGGATCCGTCATTGCCATGAGCAGTAGTGTAGGTCGCAGATACGGCTTGGATCTGGCATTGCTGTGGCTGGGGTAGGCCGGCAGCTGCAGCTCCGACTGAACCCCTAGCCTGGGACCCTCCATATGCCACAGGTGCAGCCCTAAAAAGAAAAAAAAAAAAAAAATACAGCAAAACTAGTTTTCCAAAAAAGGATGTTCATTGGAGTCTTTGGCTCTCGTTATGTAAGGGCAGTATCAGCTGTGAGTTTCATCTATGGGTATTTTTAGAAGAAAGAACACATCCTTGGGGCCCCACACATGTGGGTGAGATGTGGAGAGAGAGGGGTCCCAGAGCAGGGCTGGGAAATGGTTCAAACTCTCAGGCTTCAGCAGTGTTGGGCAAATGGAGCTGGCTGTGAGTGGTGGCTCTCTCTCGGGTGGTACTGACTCTGTAACGCACCAATGGCGAGCAGGTGGCTCAGGCATCACCAGGCTCCCTCCAGCACCCAGGGCAGATGCTACAAATGCGTCACAGCACTCTTTACAGCTAAGCTTGAACTTGGCTTCAGAATCCTTCTCCTCCCATCCTCCCAGCAGCCATCACCAATCAGTAGCTGTTGGCACTCAGGAGATAACCTAGGAGTTCCCAGTTGTGGCTCAGCAGGTTAAGAACTTGACATAGTGTCCATGAGGATAGGGGTTCAACCCCCGGCGTCCCTCAGTGGGTTAAGGATCTAGCGTTGCAATAAGCTGTGGTGTAGGTCGCAGATGCATCTCAGATCTGGTGTTGCTGTGACTTTGGCATAGGTCTGCAGCTGAAGCTCTGATTTGACCCTAACCTGGGAACTTCCATATACCACAGGTGCAGCCATTAAAAAAAAAAAAAAAAAAAAAAAGACTATGTGACATCTCTTCATTAGCCTGGTTCACCTGTAGCCACCTGTGTCACGTGATGCCACGTGGCTGGTCAGAGAATTCAAGCATTCTTGTCTAGATTTTCCAATGGCCAGCAGGAGTCCAAGATCAAGGGCACTTCTCAAATAATGAGCCAGAAACTGTCAGCTACCAGGGAAACAAGAAAAAGACTGCCTTCGGGGTGTGGGGGGGTCTTTATACAAGAAACGAAAATGTTATGTTTGCTTTATCATCAATTCTTCAGCTAACTGTTTGTTCTTTTTCCTTCTGTTTTCTTTCTATAAAGAAATAAAGAGTTTAAACATAGGTAAGATGAAGAACTCTTCCCTGTATAATTTGATATGGTTCGTTTGCTTCCTTGTGTTTGCTTTTTGTTTTGTGCTTTCTTGTGTAATGTTGTATATTTTTATGTACCAAAGATAGTAACTTTTTTATGTGCTAATTGTGTGTTGTGGATATGATAAGCTTTAGCAATTATGAAATGCAGTCAAAAAGGAACCAAATAAGCTGACAGTAATTAGAATTTCCGGAAGATGCAAGTGCAAGATAATGAACCCTCAGCGAACTTTTATCCCAACTGCTCAGTGTGGTCCATAATTGGGCTAAACAGTTGAGGCAAACTTCTGGCTTTTGTAAATGCTGGACTGGGTTCACAAAAGCTTTAATGAACTGGAAACGGGTCAAAAACTCATTTTCGACTCATTAATGATTGTCTTCCCCTGGATACACGGTCCGTTTAAAAAACAAAACAAAACAAAAACAAAAACACAAGTTAATCGCCAATCTGCTGGTCAGAACGAATCCAACAGTCAGATGCTTTGGGAATTTTCATGGAATTCGGTCACTTTTAAGTAGTTTGAAGGGCGTGGACCAAGTACTTTTTGGCTAAATAGCCTTTGTCATTCAACTGCTCCGAGCTTTTCATTTAAAACCACACTGGTACCATTCACCTGTACAGTGTATCCCACACATAAATGTGCATTTTGCTCTGGGAGCTTCCTGTTAGGAAGGGAGGAAAACTCCAGGTTGCACTAAAATAGAAGAAGAGTGGCCTTATTTTTATTTGGGAGAGGAGAAAAAACTAAACAGTGTATTGCAATACTCAAGGGACTCCTTCTCCTCATCCCTTGAAATGAAATGTTGGCAGAGGCTTCTGCATGATGCTTGGTCAAAATCAGCCAGAAAGGAAAGTTGTGCAGGATCATCTAGGTCAGAGGGAAAGCCACACACGGGAGTCCTCTGCCCGCTCCTTCTCACGCAGCCCACACTGGCTGGTTATAAACACCCTGATCCAGCCAAATAATTAAAAAGCAGCCATGCCCTGGAAGGACACCCCACTTCAAACTTCCATATTCCATTTGACCTTGGCCAGGGCTCCAGGTGTGGAAGCATGGATGTCCGTCCACCTGAGCAGTGCTGTAAGAATCCGGATTGCAGGGAGCGTGAGGCCATGGGGAGGGATGGACTCCCGGCAAGAAGGGACCCCACGCTCTCAGCTGTCGGCTCTTCTGCCAGAGACTTTGCAAAGCCTCTTTGAACTGGGCTCCCTAGAAAGTCCAGACTTAATTATCTTGCTCATAGATAGGTAGAGATGTGCAATGCCCTGATCCTCTGATGCTCCCACCAGCTCCTGCATGTTTTGTAACAAAGTACAGCATCTAATTTTTAAAATGGCATGCATTGCCCCTTTCTGCCCTAATTTGTTTTGCATGTGTGAATAGTCTCTACAGACTTAATAGCCCAAAAAAGAAGAAGGAAGAAGGGAAAGGAACCCAGGTAGCCTGTTCTTCTAGACTCATTATCTGGCTGGCGTTTTAGAAACCCCTTGACTTCTAGTTCCATTATGTGTCTTAACAGAAGCCTGAGGAGAAGCTGGAATTAAAGATGGTCTCCATGTACAGCTTGTTCCTAAAAATAGCCTCCTGGTTCTTTTCTTCCTTAAATCGGGGAAGAACCCAAACAGTGGTGTTTTAATTAGTCATTTACTAGCTAATGTCTACAGGACAGAGGCATCCAGCATTCCCATCGCCCTCAGCTTCCCTTCACCTTCCCCAACCCCTCTCTTCTCATAATTCCAAACTACAGTTTTGGAGGGAACAAAGCCTGTGCTCATTTTAGGGACGAGGCACCAAAACCTAGTCTCCCCCACTAGGACAGAGTGTTACCTACCAGCTGCTTGCAACCTAGTGATGCTGATAACCAGGGCGGGAACCGCAGGAGCGCCTGTTCTGGCTGCAACTTCCGTCCAGCAGCAGACACTGCAAAGAGATGAAAATGTAGGGTTTGAACCCAAAGGGCCATGAGTAAGGATCGGATCTGACTTCTTCATGACCCACATACAGAATCGAGGACCCATCAGGGCCAAAAGACTTCCCTAAGGTCACCAGCTGAGCCTGAGTTGAGGTTCAAGTCTCCTGTGTCTCAGTCTTGAGTGTACAGACCTCACCTGTCCAGGTCAGCAGCGCATAGGACAGCCAGACGCATGGCAAAGAGAGGGTTCCAGGTATCTAAGGCGCCACACTTTCTTAATCCTTTTCCCCGCACACTGAGGCGTTTATCTCCCAGTGTGACTTAGGGCCCTGGCAGATCCAGGGCTATAGCTGGGAACCTCACTGTTACCTAAGATTTGAAAGCCGTAGCTCTAGTAATAGAGATTCTGGACGTGGGATCAGTAAGATGTCACATGTCTTCACACAAGATGCCGACTCTGTTCACATCCACACCGAGGAACAGTGGGGAAGGTCTCAGGCTGAGGACCAGAGGGTGGCTCGGGGGGCTGCCCATTATAAAGTCAGGAAAACTCCAGGTTGCCCGAGTATTAATGGCCTGGTACCTTGGAAGCCGTAAGGAAGCATAGATTAAAGAACGTATGTTGTCCTGTGCAAGTGTTCTCAGTACCACCGGAGAACATCGTAAACCCACAGGGGGAAGGAAAGGGCCTGGTACCCACAAAACACAACCACAGAAGCAGGATGGGAGTGGGGCCTTTGCACTGGCCTGCTGAAAGCACGGTGGGAATCTTTCTAGCATGATGGGAAGGGTGAATCCTCTGAGAGGGTGAGCAGAAGTCCAGTCAGAAGTAGCCGAGAGCCATGAGATGTTAGAACACTAACTGGTTCTGTGAGATTCTTTCCAGTTCACTAAAGTGGAAAGACACCAGAGGTGGTTAGCGTCTTGCTGGGGTTTCTGGCATCTCTCTGATCCGGGAGGCCAGCTGCACAGCCCCTGCTCACTCCTCTCTCTGCTTCTTCTCCTAAAGCAACAACCCGGCACACAAGTACTACCTGGCGGTGGACCCCGTGTCCGGCTCGCTCTACGTGTCTGACACCAACAGCCGACGCATCTACCGGGTCAAGTCCCTGAGCGGAGCCAAGGACCTGGCTGGGAATTCGGAAGTCGTTGCGGGGACGGGAGAGCAATGCCTGCCCTTTGACGAAGCCCGCTGCGGGGATGGAGGGAAGGCTGTGGACGCAACCCTGATGAGCCCCAGAGGTAAAGGCAGCCGGGGAAGAAAGCCCTGCCCCAGGGAGAGCTTGCCGCACGCCTGGCTCCCCCGCTGGAACTGAACTAAGAGGGCAGCCCCAGACACCGCCTTTCCTAGAATAATTTAACTGTGTTAGATGGCTTTGGTGTGTGGGTGCTTTTTTTTTTTTAAGTATTTATTTTTTTGAAGCAAACTTCATCCCCCACATAAGCTACAAATGGAAAGTGGGGTGTATATAGCTCCTGGAGATGGCTGACCGCTGCCAGTCACAGAGTCAGAAGGAATGTTCGCTCCGTGAGCCAGAGTGCCAGCTGTGTGGGCTGGAGACAGAGGGAGCCCAGCTGGGGGCGGGGAGGGGCCTTCAACCTCTCCCAGCTGTTCCTATTAGATAATAGTGTCTATAAAGTCAAAAGCACAGTAGCTGACATTTTGCAAATGCCCAGTAAATGGTAGCAATTAAGAATGGCTATAATTTCCAGGGGTCTGAGATTGGTGGTCTGGGGTAGTTCATAGACCTGAAGGATCTCTGTTTGAAAAGGACTATAGATAACTTCAAGTTAAGGACCAGTCAGTCGAAGGTCTGATTCTTGTTAGCATGTTTAGCTACCCTGAAAGCACACGGCAGCATGGATTAAGCATGGGGAGCCTTGGGCTTGGGCACTGGGGCGAAAATGCAAAAGAAATAGAAGCTGCTGTCCGCTTCTTAGCGGGGCAGTGCAAGGGCCAGTGTTCTCCCAGAGTGCTGACCTGTGGAGTGGAGTCCACGTTTAATTGGGAATGCTTCTTGGAGGATAAATTTTGAATTGGGAGTTTGTGACTGCAGCAAGCATTGGTTCTCAACCTCATTGTTGTAATCCGTCGTGAAGGGTATTCAGGTAATTTACTACCAGTAATTTTTCAAGCAGAAAGCCTGAGAAATAATTTCTTCTCGAAAAAGAACAGATGCACTTGGTAGTGCAGCAGAAATTATCACGCTGTACATCAACTATAACTTCAATAAAACGTTAAAAAAAATAAAATACAAAGAACAGGTGCAAAACTATTGCCCTACTCATTTCACTGGCAGCCGAGGGTTCATCCTTTAATTGTGTGCTGAGACGGCCAGTGCCCCAGGAATCAGGCAGATCTTAGCACGGTGCCCATGAGAAAGGAATCACTTTAAAAGCATGAGAGCCACCACTCTGAATGTGCTCATCCAGCCAGTGGGGCCCCTGATCGAAGAAGATAAGGCCCCGCAGGGCATCCCCGCTCCACCAGCCCTGCTCCCGGCCAAGACCCACACTCCCGCGGTTTGCCTTGCTCAGGTATCGCTGTAGACAAGAACGGGCTCATGTACTTTGTTGACGCCACCATGATCCGCAAGGTCGACCAGAATGGAATCATCTCCACCTTGCTGGGCTCCAATGACCTCACCGCCGTCCGGCCCCTGAGCTGTGACTCCAGCATGGACGTGGCCCAGGTGGGACTCTCTTATTTCTCATCCCTGCGTGCCATCCTGGTTCCTGACCTGGAGCTCTCACCTGTGGCCTCTGTGGGTTGGAAGTGGGGCGGCGGGTAGATACAGAGACAGATCGCAGGTTTGTTTGCAGAGGCTTGGGACGAACTAGACGGCATGCTGGAGGAAAGAGAACTAGGGCAAAAGAGAAAGACAGAGGGAAATTCTGTTCAGAAAAAGTGGAGCTGGTGACACACTCCAGCCGGGGCAGATTATAGGGTAGGAGTTTCTATGTAATTACCTCCCTTCTCCATCATTATTGCAGGTTTGAGAGTGTGCTGTACAGTATTACGTGTCAATCAGAACTTCCCTGTTAATCTAAAACGATTGTATCCTCACTATATAAATCTTTACTCTGAGCAGTGGTAACTGAGCACAGCCCGCTACCGTATTCCCCCAGCGATGGTGCTTTAGGCTGGGCTCTTATGTTGGCAGAGGACAGAGACTCACTCAGATGTCCAGCGGGAGAAACTGGACGTTAATGTAAGGGTCCTCAAACAACCCGAGTCTGTGTTTACGCTCCTATAAGGGCCTTTTCAACCCTCAGTCCATCTCATTCATTTTGCTCCAATTCCTCAACTAACTGACAAGTTGTTACTGAGATTTTCATTTCAGATTCGGGGAGGAGAAATCTCTTTGGTCCGGTACATTTTTTTTCTTTCTTGGCCGCCCTACAGCATATGGCGTTCCTGGGCCAGGGATTAGATCCAAGCCACAGGTGCGACCTATGCCTCAGCTGTGGCAATGCAGGATCCTTTAACCCACTGTGCCAGGCTGGGGATTGAACCTGGCTCTGCGGAGACACCGCTGATCCCATTGCACCACAGCCATAACTCCCATCCAGTTAATTTTTTTTTTTTCCCAAGCCAACACTCCAGTTGTTGTTTGCTGGCCAGCCTGTGCATTGGCTGCTCTTGGGTCAGGGACTCCTACCCAACTGTGTGGCTCCTTCTTGGGAATTAAAGAAAAAGTGCCTCCTCTCACCAGCATCCTACTGGTTAATACCTGCAGCAGCAGGCAGTTTGACCAAGAACTGCCTGCAGGAGTGAGGGAAAACAGCTTTTTGGTAAAACAAACAGCAGGACTATCAAGTATGAGATAATTGTTAGGGGAAATATGCTGCAGGTATTAACCAGTAGGATGCTGGTGAGAGGAAATTGCACTTTTTCTTTAATTCCCTCTCAAGGAACATCAGGCCCAGGGCTTGGTGGGCAGGGTGTGGGCTGTGTTCCACTAGCCGTTTGTGTCGTGGACTGCCTGTCCAGCTGTATGTGATGTCTCTGACCCTGGTCCCATCCCTGGGAATGCAGAGAGCGTCCTGGGTAGAGCCGGCGGCCTCCTGTAGCCACAGCAGATGACAGAGCAGGAAACAGCTGCTGTGTAGTGTTCTTCTCCCTCTAGCACACGCAGCATGGGCAGTGGGCAGCTGGTTCCGTGATGGGCGCTTCTCGTACAGCGTGTTAAGTAGAGAAGTCGGTCTGCTCGCCCCATGGTGAGCGTGGCAGAGGCTCTTCAGTCATGTGATGCCGTGTCACCCACAGGTTCGCCTGGAGTGGCCAACAGACCTTGCCGTCAACCCCATGGACAACTCCCTGTACGTTCTAGAGAACAATGTCATCCTTCGCATCACTGAGAACCACCAGGTCAGCATCATTGCCGGACGCCCCATGCACTGCCAGGTGCCTGGCATTGACTACTCGCTCAGCAAACTCGCTATTCACTCTGCTCTGGAGTCGGCCAGCGCCATCGCCATCTCTCACACTGGGGTCCTCTATATCACCGAGACGGATGAGAAGAAGATTAACCGTCTCCGCCAGGTAACGACCAATGGGGAGATCTGCCTTTTGGCGGGGGCAGCCTCCGACTGCGACTGCAAAAACGATGTCAACTGCAACTGCTACTCAGGAGACGACGCCTATGCGACAGATGCCATCTTGAATTCCCCGTCGTCCTTAGCTGTAGCCCCAGATGGAACCATCTACATCGCAGACCTTGGAAATATTCGGATCCGGGCGGTCAGCAAGAACAAGCCTGTTCTGAATGCTTTCAGCCAGTATGAGGCCGCATCGCCGGGAGAACAGGAGCTGTATGTCTTCAATGCCGATGGCATCCACCAGTACACCGTGAGCCTGGTGACAGGGGAGTACTTGTACAATTTCACCTACAGTGCTGACAATGACGTCACAGAACTGATCGACAGCAATGGGAATTCGCTGAAGATCCGGCGGGACAGCAGCGGCATGCCCCGCCACCTGCTCATGCCCGACAACCAGATCATCACCCTCACAGTGGGCAGCAACGGAGGTCTCAAAGTCGTGTCCACGCAGAACCTGGAGCTTGGCCTCATGACCTATGACGGGAACACTGGCCTCCTGGCCACCAAGAGTGACGAAACGGGATGGACCACCTTCTATGAGTAAGTAGGTTTATAAAGTCGTTCGCAAGGGCACTCACCCTACCCTAGGCAGCATCGCACTGGCCGTCCGTGTGGCTCTTAGAATGGTTTTTGTCGTGTCGTCGTCCTTTCACGTCTGCTTCATGCCCCGGCATATCCCTGTGCCCTCTCTTACTCCTAAATGATTTGCACCCTTGCGCTTCTCATTCTGAACATCCTCCCTACAAGAGTTGGGAATTCCTGTTGCCAGCTTGTTGTTCCAATTTCAGAATATTGGACACGCACAGCGCCTGAGAGATCAAGTGTTGATTAACTCTGCTGATTAGTCATGTTTGCCGTGGGTGCGGAAATTAGAAACTAAAAGGCAGGATCCTGGTGGGGCTCCTGTAATTTGCCGATAGGTCCAACAGCACACTTGATTGCCCCGACAGGTAGATAAACTCTGAATTTCCTCTTTCGCAGAAGCAGATCAATACAGATAAAGTGCTAGGTATATTAAAAGATGCGAGAGCTGGTCATATTTCCCCTAACAATTATCTCATACTTGATAGTCCTGCTGTTTGTTTTACCAAAAAGCTGTTTTCCCTCACTCCTGCAGGCAGTTCTTGGTCAAACTGCCTGCTGCTGCAGGTATTAACCAGTAGGATGCTGGTGAGAGGAAACTGCTGTGGTGCGATTCCTCCAGTTGATGGCTGAGACAGGGGTGGAATGCACAAGTAGCTGGCTTTGCTAGACAGTGAAGGATCTGGTTAAGCACTGTGTATTCGGAGTTGTTGCTTGCTTTCTGTCTCGGTGTTGCTGCTAGCTGAGAATTTATTAAGTTGGGAGGATGTTGTCACAGGAAAGAGGGACGGGGGAGAGCGAACAGAAGATCTCATTGCTGATCAGTCTTAAATTCAGCAATGTTCACTTCCTGTTCTTATGCCAAAGGACTTGGGAGAATGTAAAAGGAAGCTGTTGCCACCTGCTGGAAGTTCTCTGCATTGCAGAATGGCATTTCTTGGCACAGCCGTCTTCCTTCTCCCGGCAAAGCTGTCTTTCTCAGACTTCTGAAGCACGCTAACATCTTTGAGGGCACTGGGACTGGTCACACTTAACCAGCCAGTGACCCCTGGCCCTGAAAGCACCATCTGAGTGCCATCTTTAGAGCTCACACTAAGTTAGGTTAAAGCAACACTGTAAGCCAAACGCCTCCTGGATTCTCATCTGAAGGAAGGCCCAGTGCATTTCAGAGAGAATTTGTGTAACTCTCAGGAGGCCTTACTTAGGAGGCTGCAGTGACCAAGTTCAGGCTGGATGCATTCTTAGACAGGAGCTCTAACTGGGAGCGTATTTTTCCCAAAGGGGGCCCAAGCATGCTCATGATTTTTTTTTTTCCTAATGTTTGTTCAGAAGTTACATGAAAGCATTTTTTCTCTCTCTCCATTCAAAGAGCTGCTCTTTTTTACCCCATGTTTGTAGATATCATAAAATCTCCATGTTAGGGATCAGTGGCCTCCCAAAAAAGATGGTAACTTTTTTGTTTCGTGGTGTTTTTTACACAGGGTTCAGCAAATTGGTCATTCAAAAAGCAGAAACTGACAGAACATTGTAAATCAACTGTAATTAAAAAATATATAAAAAAAATAACTAAAAATCAGACCCCAGCTCCACTTCCTGGTGGGACTGCATGCATCACCTTAGTGAAAACTTCAGAGAAAGGAGTTAATAAAGCAATGAGCAAAACCACACGGGGGCCTTGAGTCTATTGGAAAACAGTCTGTTAATCCTCACCACTTACCACCATCTGAGATACTCGACATTTGAAATCTCAGTGTTTTGGCCTCTCCATCTAGCTTGTACCCACCGGGAGGGCAAAGATTTTCAACTGTTTTGTTCCTAGCTGTGTCCCCTGCACCTTGAACAGGGCCTGGCACATAATAAGGACTCAGTGACTCCTTGTTGAATAAATAAGTCAAACGCAGCCTCCAGCCCAACCCGAGACAAAGCAGGACTGGTTCTACTGGGTGGCCTTGAGGTCTGGTTACTAGAGCTCATAGCACCTTGCAAGTACGTGCAGACTAATTTGCAAAGAGACTCGAATCTGAAAATACTCACTCCATGGGCACCAAAGCTGAATCTTCTTTGAAGGTTCAAGAAAATCTGCTTTTTTCCCTGTGGACCCTAAGATTCAGGTCTCAACACCAGTCTTCTGTCCCCTGAAAGTGGAATCTCTGGTTGCTGCTATTTTTCTTATTCAGGAAGCATGGCCACCTATACTTTGTAGGTGTCCAGGCAGTACAGGGGTTTGGAATCAACTTGCTGCCTGGGTCCCAGAGAATAAACCTTTCAGAGAGTCCCTGCTTGGCAGCAAGAGTTGGGGGCACTGTCTGGGTTCTCCACCAAGCACCCCATATCCAAACACTTAGAAGTGTTTTCTTAGTTACTGAGGTTAAATTAACATGTTATATTCGTTTCAGAGGTACCACATGATTTGATATGTGTATATGCTGTGAATATTGCCCCACTGATTCTAGTTAACATCTATCACCATATAGTTACCAAAAGCTGATGAGGAGAACTTTCAGGTTCTATTTCTTAGCAACTTTCAAATACGTAATACAATATTATTAACTGTAGTTATCATGCTGTGTATTACATCCCTGTGAGTTACTTATTTTACAACAGAAAGTCTGTATGACTTGAAGCTCTTCACCCACCCCTCACCTTTGGCAACCACCAGTCAATTCTCTGTATTTATGTGTGTGTGTGTGTGTGTTTGGGGAATTTTTTTGTTGATGAGATCCACATATAGGTGAGATTATAGGGTATTTGTCTTTCCCTGTCTGACTTATTTCACTTAAATCATAGTGCCCTCAAAATCCATTCATGTTGTCACAGATAGCAAGATATCATTATTTGTATGGCTGAATAATATCCCTTTAAATATATACACACTTCATTTTTGTCCACTTATTTGTTGATGAACACATTGGTGCATATCTTGGCTGCTGTAAATAATACTACAATGAACATATATAGGCACATGTATCTTTTCAAATAAGTGTTTTCACTTTTATTGTTATAGTTGATTTACAATGTTTTGTCAGCTTCTGCTGTACAGCAAAGTGACCCAGTCATATATGTGTGTGTGTGCATATATATATATACACACACACACAATTTTTGTCACATTATCCTCCATCATGTTCCATCACAAGTGACTAAATATAGTTCCTGTGCTATACAGCAGGATCTTGTTGCTCATCCACTCCAAATGCAATAGTCTGCATCCACTAACCCTGCACATCCCTCCCCCTCTCCCTTGGCAACCACAAGTCTGTTCTCCATGTCCAAGAGTTTCTTTTCTGTAGATAGGTTCATTTGTGCCATATATTAGATTCCAGATATGTGATATCATTTGATATTTATCTGTCTCTTTCTGACTTACTTCACTTAATATGAGTCTCTAGTTCCATCCATGTTGCTGCAAATGACTGCTTTCATTTTCTTTAGATAAATACCCAGAAGTAGAATTGCTGGCTCATGTGACAGTTCTATTTTTTTTTTCAGTTCTGTTGAACAATTTATTAACAACAAATCATTGTAGAATGGTGTTTTGAGTAGTTTAGTAGTTACAAAAGCTCAGTATGTCTTAAAACTATCTTATTTTTTATAATGATTTTTATTTTTTCCATTATAGCTGATTTACAGTGTTCTGTCAATTTTCTGCTGCACAGCATGGTGACCCAGTCACACATACATGTACACATTCTTTTTTCTTACGTTACCATACTCCATCATAAGTGACCAGACATAGCTCCCAGTGCTATACAGCAGGATCCCATAACTTATCCAGTCCAAAGGCTATAGTTTGCATCTATTATCCCCAAATTCCCAGTCCCTCCTACTCCCTCCCCCTCCCTTCTTGGCAACCGCAAGTCTGTTCTCCGTGTCCATGATTTTCTTTTCTGTGGAAAGATTGTGCCATATAAGATTCCAGATATAAGTGAAATCATATGGTATTTGTCTCTTTCTGACTTACTTCACTTAATATGAGAGTCTCTAGTTCCACCCATGTTGCTACAAATGGCATGATTTTATTCTTTTTTATAGCCGAGTCATAGTCCATTGTGTATATATACTACATCTTCCTAACCCAATCATCTGTCAGTGGACATTTGGGTTGTTTCCACGTCTTGGCTGTTGTGAATAGTGCTGCAGTGGACATGCAGGTGCATATGTCTTTTTCAAGGGAAGTTTTGTCTGGGTATATGCTCAGGATTGGGATTGCTGGGTCATATGGTAGTTCTATGTATGGTTTTCTGAGGTAGCTCCACACTGCTTTCCTTAGTGGTTGTACCAGTTTGCATTCCCACCAACAGTGCAGGAGGGTTCCCTTTTCTCCACACCCTCTCCAGCATTTGTTCTTTGTGGACTTATTAATGATGGCCATTCTGACTGGTGTGAGGTGTCACCTCATAGTAGTTTTGATTTGACCTTCTCTAATAGTGATGTTGAGCATTTTTTTCAGGTGCTTGTTGGCCATCTGTATATCTTCTGTGGAGAAATGTCTATTCAGGTCTTTTGCCCATTTTTCCATTGGGCTGGGTTTTTTTTGTTTGTTTTGCTGTTGAGTTTTATGAGTTGTTTGTGTATTTTAGAGATTAAGCCCTTGTCAGTTGCATCGTTTGAAACTATTTTCTTCCATTCTGTAAGCTGTCTTTTGGGTTTTTCTTATGGTTTCCTTTGATGTGCAAAAGTTTGTTAGTTTGATTAGGTCGCATTGGTTTATTTTTGCTTTTATTTCTGATGCTTTGGGAGACTGACCTGAGACAGTTCTATTTTTCATTTTTTAAGGAACCTCCATACTGTTTTCTATACTGGCTGCACTGATTCACATTTTCAGTAACAGTGTACAAAGGTTCCCTTTTCTCCACATCACTGCCAACACCATTAGGGCTTTTTATAATAAGAGCCATTCTAATGTGTAAGGTAGTATCTTAATATGGTTTCGATTTGCATCTCCTTGATGATTAGTAATGTTGGAGTGCCTGTTGTGGCTCAGCAGTAATGAACCCAACTAGTAACCATGAAGATGCGGGTTCGATGCCTGGCCTCGGCTCAGTGGGTTTAGTATCCGGCATTGCCGTGAGCTGTGGTATACATCACAGAGGCAACTTGGATCCTGCATTGCTGTGTCTGTGGTGTAGACTGGCAGCTGCAGCTCTGATTTGACCCCCTAGCCCACAAACTTACATATGCCATACATGTGGCCCTTAAAAAAAAAAAAAAGGAATGTTGAGCATCTTTTCTTGTACCTGTTAGCCATCTGTATATCTTCATTGGGAAAATGCCTATACAGATCCTCTGCTCACTTTTCAATCAAACTGTGTGTTTTACTACTGTATTATATGAGTTCTTTATGTACTCTGGATATTTGTCCCTTATCAAAGTATGATTTACAAATATTTTCTCCCATTTAGTAGATCACCTTGTTTTGTGGATGGTTTATTTAGCTGTGCAAAAGCTTTGTAATTTGATGTAGTCCCAATTGTTGGTTTGTGCTTTTATTACCTTTGCTTTTGGTCAAATGCACTATAGATTTATAGATATATAATCACCAAGATAAATGTCACGGAATTTTGTAGTTTCAGGTCTCAAGTTTTTAATACATTTGAGTTAACTTTGTGACTGGTATAAAATAGTGTTTCATTCTTCTGCATGTGGCTGTGTCCAGTTTTCCCAGCACAATTTACTGAAGAGACTGTTCTTTCCCCCACTGTGTACTCTTAGCTCCTTTGTCATAAATTGACAGTATATGTGTAGGTCTGCTTCTAGGTTCTCGATTCTGCTCCATTGGCCTATGTATCCAGTGCCACACTGTTGGAAATTAGGAAGTGTGATGCCTCCAGTTTTGTTCTTTCTCAGGATTGCTTTGGCTGCCTGGGTATCTGTGGTTCCATACAAATCTTAGGTGTATTTGTTCTATTTCTGTGAAAAATGCCACTGAAATTTTCATAGGAATTGCACTGAATGTATAAATTGCTTTAGGTAGTATGGGCATTTTATCAATATTAATTCTTCCAGAGTTCCTGTTGTGGCTCTTTTGGTTAAGGACCCAAAGTTGTGTGAGTATGTGGATTCAATCCCTGGCCTCACTCAATGAGTTAAGGATACAGTGTTACCACAAGCTGTGGCCTAGGTTGCACCCAGATCCTGTGTTGCTGTGGCTGTGGTGCAGGCCTGCAGCTGTAGCTCCAATTCGACCCCTAGCCCAGGAACTTCCATATGCCACAGGTGCAGCTGTGAATAGGAAAAAAGAATTTTTTAAAATATTAATTCTTCCAATCTATAAGCATGAAACATCTTTGTGTCTTCTTTGATTTCTTTCAATATCTCACAGTTTTCAGTGTATGGGTATTTTATTCATTGTGATGCAACTGTGAACTTTTACAGTTTTCTTTCTGGTAGTTACTAGAGAAGCACAGCAGATTTTATATATTGATTTTGTATCCTGTAACTTTACTGAATTTATTAGTTCTGACAGTTTTTGGGTGATGTTTTAGGGTTTTCTACATATAACATGATGTCATCTACAAGTAATGACAGTTTAACTTCTACCTTTTTAATTTGGATGCCTTTTTTTCCTTACCTCCTTGTTCTGGATAAGACTTCCAATACTTTATTGAGTAAAATGGCATCCTTTGTTTTGTTCCTGATCATACAGGAAAAAACTTTCAGCTTTTTAACGACTGCATGTGATTTAGGTGTAGGCTTGTCATATATGGCCTTTATTATATTATGTTCCCTCTTTACCTACTCTGTGGAAGGTTTTTCTCATAAATGGACACTGAATATTATCAAATGTTTTTCTCTATCTACTGAGATGATCATGTGGTTTGTAGGCTTCATTTTGTTAACATGGTGTTTCACATTGATTTGCAGATGTGAACCACTCTTCCATTCCCTGGAATAAATCCCACTTGATCATGGGTGTATGAGCCTTTTAATGTACTGGTAAATGTGGTTTGCTAATATTTTGTTGAGGGTTCTTGCATTTTTGTTTGTTTAGAGATATTGGCTTGTAATTTTCGTGAGGTATCCGTGTCTGGTTTTGGTATCAGAGTTCTGCTTGTCTTGTAAAATGACTTTGGGGTGTGCTTTCCTCTATTTTTTGGATGAGTTCAAGAAGTATTGGTATTAATACATCTTTTAATGTTCAGTAGAATTTACCTGTGAAACTGAGTAATCCTGGACTTGCATTTGGTGGGAGATTTTTTACTATTAGTAAGGAGACTGAATCAGTCATTGGTCTGTTCAAACCTTATTCGTTACTCAGTCCTGTTGTTTTATGTTTCTAGAAATGTACCCACTTCTTCTAGGTTGTCTATTGAAGTATAATCATAGTAACCTCTTATGATCTTTTATATTTCTGTAGTATCAGTTGTGATTTCTTCCCTTTTATTGAAGATTTCTTCCCTTTTATTGAAGATTTTGTAAGTCTAGCTAAAGGTTTTTCAATTTTATCTTTTCAAAGAACCAGCTCTTGAGTGCACTGAATCTTTGCTATTGTTTTTTATTTCTTCCCTTCTAATTTTTGGATTTAGTCTCCTTTTTAAATACCTTTTGTTTCTGATTATAAAACAGGAAAGTAAGGCATAGTGGTTTCAAATCGCTCCTAAAATATAGAAGCATACAAAAACATAAAGAAAAACCACCCTTAGTTTTAGTTGCCTGTATTTTCAGAGAATTTCTTCTACTTATACTCTTATTTTTTCATCCTTACCCTAAGTATACTATCAGGGGAATGTATTTTTCTACATTCTCCAACATATAAATTTTTTTTCATGTCATCAATTTAGATGGCTCCATAGATTCCTACTCTATGGAAAAATCATGAGTTATTTAATAAATCCCTGATCAGGGAACAACTAGGTTATTCTAATTTGTTATTTGAACTTAACATATTTATAGCCCTATTTAAGAGGTAGTTTCTTTAATAGGTAAGAACGCGTAAGGGAGCCCCTTGGACTTGGAGGGCCCAGCTCTCTCATCTGAGAGAGCTTAGAGGTCTCTGACTTGGAGGGCCCAGCTCCATCTGAGCGCTTAGAAGTCTCTACGTTCTGACCTTGAGAAGAATCTGTTTCTCTTTCCTTGGCTGTAAGGAGGTCCAGGTTTTCTGAATAGAAGGCATCTTCCAGGGTAGGGAAATGCTCTACTCAGAGGAACAGCAAGGCCTTTTGCTAAAATGGGTAGAAAAAAGAAAACTCCTCTTTGAGAATAGAGTGAAGATGATACACATATCAAGGAGGGAGGGCCTACTTTCAGGCGAATTTCTGGCCACAGAGCTTGATCACCAGGGTACCTAGACTTGGGTGTTGGAGACCGTGGAGGTCACGTAAGTCATTGGAAAAACTGTCTGAGGAGGCTCCTTGGGGCGTTGAGTCATGGTTGGCTTGGATCTGCCAGACCAGAGAAAGGTTACAGGCAACCAGGCCTGCTGTGCTTTACCCATGGCAGGTAGGTGGCATTTGGTCCAGGCTGAGTGTCCAGAGGACAAGCCAGACGCAGTTGAAGACCACAGGTGGTCTCAAATGCCAGGTGTTGATTTGATTTGACTGAGAAACCAAGGGGATGGTTAGTAAACAGAGAAATGATATAAGGAACCTGGTCATCTTTAGGAAGGTGAATTTGGTGGCTTTGTGAAACACATAATTAAAAAGCATAAAATAGCTGTCCTCACTAACGTGCAAAGCACACACTGCCTGAGGTTAAATGTTTTCATTGAGTATGTTTTCAGGTGTAGCAGTGGGGTGGTAAAAAAGCACCACCGTTTCTCAGAGCAGTTTGGAGTTCTGACGATTGTGATGAGACACCTCAGTGCAGTCCCACCTGGCCATCCCCCGGTCCGGTCTTCTTCCTGGTTCCAGGAGTCTGCCCCTTGTGTGGTTCTGAGTGTTGGGAAAGCCTTCAGTCCTAGGGAACTGTTTCTAACCAGCGTATCTGTTCCCCAGCTATGACCACGAGGGCCGCCTAACCAACGTGACACGCCCCACGGGGGTGGTGACCAGTCTGCACCGGGAAATGGAGAAATCCATCACCATCGACATCGAGAACTCCAACCGTGACGACGATGTCACAGTCATCACCAACCTGTCCTCGGTGGAAGCCTCCTACACCGTGGTACAAGGTAAGCCCCTCACCCTCCGCCAAGCCCAGAGGTGTGAGCTACCAGGCCCAGGCGGACCTCCAGAGACCTTGCAGCCCTCATCTTGCTGTTTTAGTCCACAACAAACTAACTCTGCAAGAAGTCAGCCTTGTAGAAAACGAGTGAATCAGATGCAGGAGAATGTCATCTATAATACCAAACCAAAATGTCTAGTTATTCGGAAATGTACATATTTACCTGAAAATGTCAGTTTTCACACACACCCCCATACTCTGCCCCCACCTCTCCATCACCAGCACTCCTTGCCAAACCAGCACGCCTGGTTACCTCCTCAAAGGCTGTTTTACTCTCCTGAGCTCACCTCAGTTTTGTTTGGGGAGGGGGGTTCCATTCTGCGTCTCTCTTCCAAGCATCCGTCTGACGACTTGGTTGTCCTGTAATCACAGAGCCCTTAGCAATCTCATGCCCAGACTAGCTTCTCAAAGGCTTCTGCCCACCCCATGGTTACTGGTGCTGTTCAACATGACATACAGTCCAGGACAAGCAAGAAAAGGAATGGTGCAGATGATGTTTTCCTTTTAATTAAGATACAGTTGGAGTTCCCGTCGTGGCTCAATGGTTAACAAATCTGACTAGGAACCATGAGGTTGTGGGTTCGATCCCTGGCCTTGGTCAGTGGGTTACGGATCCGGCATTGCCGTGAGCTGTGGTGTAGGTCGCAGACACTGCTCAGATCCCGCGTTGCTGTGGCTGCGATGTAGGCTGGCAGCTGCAGCTACCCCTAGCCTGAAAACCTCCATATGCCGCGAGTGCAGCCCTAGAAAAGGCAAAAAGACAAAAATAATAATAATTAAGATACAGTGTCAGTGGGATAAGCCCATTGTCAGAGGATAAAAGTGTCCTCTGGGGAGATAAAGGGTGACATTTCTGACGGCGATCCTGTAACAAAGCCCGTTTCCCTGCCTCTGTTTCTGCTCCGCCCAATGATTAATGATGCAGACTTTCTGCATGATAGCTGCAGTTGTAGGGGTGACAGTTGCACACGTGCTTGCAACTCCAAAAGCCAGCATCTCAGAGGCCAGCCCAGCTGGACAGCCCAAGTAATCAGGAAGCAACAGATCTAGAAAAGGAGTCTCTGACTCACATTTCCCTCCTGGAACTTTCTGACAAAGGAAAGGTCAGAAGTCTGGTTGACCAGTGTAGATCCCACCTGGGGAGATGAACACGTTATCAGCACCCGCTGGCTCCGTCTACCTCCTGTTAGTGGAGTCTCTTCAGATTTCTCTAGTGGAGGTGGCGTCATGGTAGAGTCGGCCGCAGAGGCACGCAGGTCAGGAAGGTTGCCTTTTCTTTTGCTTTTCTTGAAGAATCCTGGACTTGATTTGCAGTGGATCTGACCTGTGGCAGACCATCGACCTCAGCTTAGGCGGTAGGCAAAACGGAAAAAAAATTTTAAGTAGTTCTTTTTCTTTCAGTTTCAGCTAAAATATATATGTTAAAGATCAGGGCTTTGATTGACACAAATTGTGTAGGCAAGAGACATCTTTAAATGTTTAAATGTACTATGAATAGTCTTCAGTGAGTAAAAGAAAAATATCACAGCATAATTATTTCTGGAGTGCCACATATTAATAATGTTTTTCTTTCCACGGATCAGTAGCATCTCTGCTACTCACCTTAACATTGTACGTGTGCTAATTGAAGGCAGCCTTAGACTGACAGCTGCAAAGTACCATGGAAACCTATAAAAATAGGGGTTCTGTTCTCTTCTGACTAACAGAGTGGATAATTTATTTTCCTCTCCCCACCCCCAATTCCATTTCTCCAGATCAAGTGCGGAACAGCTACCAGCTCTGTAACAACGGCACCCTGCGGGTGATGTATGCCAATGGCATGGGCGTCAGCTTCCACAGCGAGCCCCACGTCCTGGCCGGCACCATCACCCCCACCATTGGGCGCTGCAACATCTCCCTGCCCATGGAGAATGGCCTCAACTCCATTGAGTGGCGCCTCAGAAAGGAGCAGATTAAAGGCAAAGTCACCATCTTTGGCAGGAAGCTCCGAGTAAGTATTTCCACCCAGCCTGTCGGCACACAGTGGGGAAGGGCACACACTTGCCGCCGGTGCTGAGGAAACCTCCCAGGCCCGAGCTTCCACTGCTCCTTCCTTCCCTGGAGGAGACGCGTGAGCCCTGTCCCTCTGGGCCTCACCCCGGGGGGCAACGCTCCCCATTTCCTAGGCCTGGAAACAGCGGGGATCTAACTTCAGCTGTAACTGCAGATCCCTTTGGCCGTCTTTTCACCATCCTCTCCCTCCACGCTCACTGGCTAACTCAGCACGTGAATTGGTGCCCATGCACGCTCTGTGCGGGGTGACTTCCTCAGTCCGAGAAGCATAAAAGTTTTAAAATGTGCTCTTTACACTCAAGGACTAGGCTGTCCAGTAAGATCTATAAACTCAGGATAATCCGACGGGTTAAGTGAGAAGCTAGAGGAACATCGCACCCAGCCCTCGGGCCACAGGGCAGGCCTCCTGAGAGGAAGTAACAGGCAGACTGAGGCGGGAAGTTCTAACCGACCCTAGCTTCCCCAGACCAGGTAACTTGCAAGTTACATCTTTTAAAGTCAAGATATCACAGTTATTGAGGACTCGAATGATGCAAGCACTATGTTAAATGGTTTACTTGTATCCCCTTACCTTCAACAGCCCCGTGGGGACAGGTGTTATTATCTCCATTTTTCAGATGGGGGAACACAGGCTCTCGGAAGCTAAATAACCTGATCAAGGGCACAGTGCCTAGAAAATGGCAAAGCCAGGACTCAGCCCCAGTGCGATCTTTCTGTCTGGCTCACTGGCCAGGATTCTTAACCAGCTTCCAGATTAGATGGACAGCCATCCGGATAATCGGGGCCTGCTTTGTGCAATTAAGTGGCACCACGAGAGGGACTGGTTCTTACCTTCATACTAACTCTTGCCCCAGGGGAGAATCCCAGGACTCTCAGTCCTTGTCTGAGTCAGCCCCTACTTACCTGAACCAGGAGCCAGGCGCTGTGCTATGCACCGGAGCAACATGGCACAGCACACAAAATCCTGCCCTCCTGCAGCTTATGGTCAAGTGGGAGGAAAAAGAGAACAGGAACAGCAGGTTAAGTCAACTAATAGGAGTTCCCGTTGTAGCTCAGCAGGTTAAGAACCTCACATAATGTCCATGAGGATGCAGGCTCGACCCCTGGCCTTGTCGGTGGGTTAAGGATCCAGCAGTGCCACAAACTGTGTTGCCATAGCTGTAGTGTAGACTGGCAGCTGTAGCTCCAATTCGACCCCTAGCCTGGGAACTTCCACAGACCACAGGCAAAGCCTTAAAAGGAAAACAAAAGTCAATTAATAAGTAAAATAATTGCAGACTGAGATAATCGCTAGGAAGACAGTAAATAACGCGACACGGCACAGTTAAACAAATGCTTTGGAATTCCTGAAATTAAGAGGCTCACCGTACACAAAACTTGGGTCATAACTTGTGCTATATTACTGGATTGAAAGCCAGCCAGCCCAGGTGACCTCGCTGCAGAGCTGGGCCACTCCATATTAAGATTCTGCCTTTGTCTAGTTGGAGTTTAATTCTCCACATTAGGTTATCAGCAGTCTCCCATGTTTTTCGTCCTCTGCTGGTATCTGCAAAGTTGCAAGCCGCAGTATCTTCCTGAAGACAAAAATGAAATGAGATTAGCAGCTAAATCCTTAATGACTGGATTTTCAGGGCTGTATAATTGATTTTTGATACACTGCACTGTAGAAGTTGATTATAAGTAGTAACCATGCCTTTTCTCCAATAAATCAGTTATGCATTTTGACTAAGTTTTTAAAATAAAGATAAATGTGGCCCTAAAATAAAATGGCTATAATCCCAACTCTGAATATTAAAAATCGTCCTAATGCTTCTTGCGATAATTAGCAGAAGTTAGGTGCCCAAGTCTTATAGCTGAATTTCTGCCAGGGTTAGATTTGCTGGCATCATGTTTATGCAAATCGAAACACAGCTTTATCTATCAACACCTCAACATTTAATTGTCTGGTGTTAGTTCCTGTAACAATAATCACATATCCATTTAGCTCTCTTAAATGAAAATCACTATGAGATTATAACAGGTTGAGTGGACTGAAAATGTAATTTGAAAATGAGGGAGAAAGCCTGGAATTTATTTGCATCTCATTTATTTTAATTCAATTCATAAATTGTTTAGTGAATGAAATAAAAGCAACTCCTGGAAATTGCCGGGGAGCCCTTAGGGGAAGACGGCGGGTCACATGTGACGCGCACCATCCCTGAGGCCCGGGGCACGAGGAGGGAGGCGTGTGTCACTGTATCAGTGGGAAGAGGGTGGGCTGGGATTGGTAAACAAATGTGACCAAATAAACCCTGGAATGAGGGGCTTAATGAGCCCGGCTAGACATGGCAGGGCTCCGCCATCCCTCCTGGCGAGCACACAGGGGGGTGACTTCAACTCAGCTGCAAGAAAGCGCAGGAGACGCTGCCTTTCTGAGCACCTCAGAAGGAAATGAAAGATTGGGTGACCACACGGCAGGGCCTCTGCCATCCCGATCGGGGCGAGGGTTGCTTCACAGAAGAGGTGGAATCAGTTCTTGGGGGCAATCGGAATTAGCCAGGCAAAGCTGTCAGCAAGGGATGATCAGACAGAGCGTGTTACCTGGGAAAATGCACAGAGTCCCCCCCGCCACCACCCCCAAAAAAAAAAAAAACAAGGGATGGTTTTTCAGAAAACAACTCAGTGCTGCCGGAGACGGGGCCGTGTCACACTGCAAGAAGGAGCCAGTTGGGCGGGGCAGCAGGAGGAAGGGAACAGTGTGCTAGACTGGCGCTGATCCTGAGGACAGTGGGGGCTGTTGCAGGGTTTGATGTGCAGAGCCCTGGGCTGGGGTGTGTGGCATGAGAAAGACCTCCCGGCTTCCTCGGGCGCAGCGCAGCGGAAGACAGGTCAGAAGGGCAGAGAACAGGAGGAGCAGGCTGGGCCGCACCAAGCACTCAGGCACCGGCAGAGAAGACCCGGGGAGAGCCGAGAGCTACTTACACACAATTAAGAGGATTTGGCAACTTACGGGGTTGCTGTGTCACGCTCACCTTTTAAGAGGCCCTTTCTGTGACCATAAGAGACTGGGACGCCGAGGCTTGACGGGCTGGCCTGCTGGACTCTGTGAAGGAGAGCAGCCAGAGAGTGACTGATACAGTGATGCACCCCTCCCCCTTGTGCTCCTAGCCTCAGTGACAGCGCACGTCACATGTGACCCCCCCCCAATCTTCCCTCTCTACCTTCCCCCAACGGCTCCATCCTCATGGTGTCCATGAGGATGGCAGGTTCGATCCCCGACCTTAATGAGTGGGTTAAGGATCTGGCGTTGCTGCAAGCTGCAGTGTAGGTCGCAGAGTGGCTTGAATCTGGTGTTGCTGTGGCTGTGGCATGGCTGTGGCCGGCAGCTGCAGCTCCAGTTGGACCCCTAGCTTGGGAACTTCCATAGGCCGCAGGTTCAGCCCTAAAAAGAAAAATAAGTACAGACAGACAGACACAGACTCGAGGCTGATACCAGGTCAGCTTAGTGAACCCAGCGGGAAGAGGAAGGAATTTCTCACAGAATGAAACACTCAGATCCCTTGGGAAAACTCTGAATGGCCTGGCACAGGTGGAATGGCACTCCCATCCCTGGGCCAATCACTGGTCAGGGAGGTGGTGGCTCTGACTGGCTGAGCCACATGTGGACCCATGTATCTCGTGATGGACATCTCAGTAAAACCTCCTAGATGGGGAAATCTCAGAGGAAAGGGGTGTTCCACCCAAAGAAGGAAGAGATGGTTAAATCACACACACACACACTCTCACACTCACACCCACTCACTCCTCATCCTCCATCCCTCCCAAGCCTAATCATAAAGCAAAGTTCTGGCCCCGAGGACCTGTTAGTGCATTAATGCCCCCTCCCCTCCAGCAAGGCCTTTTTTTTAGACTTGAAAGAACTAAAACCAACTCCTCCTGTTGGGAATTAAAACTTCTGCTCTTTCTAAAGTGGGTTTAGTGCACAATTCTCTCTGATAAAGAAGACATATAACCACCCTCTGGGAGATCTCCTCCTGATTATGATTTACATAGAGATGCAAAAGCAAGAAACAGCTACAGGTGTAGGTAGCAGAACAAAAGAATTGCCTCCAAGGTAATCTTCCATCATGATATTGGTATTAGTGTTATTAGCATTCCAAGAAGAAGTGGGAGTTCGTAATTTTGTTTTGGTTTCCATATAATTAATATGACATTGCAATTACACGTTGGCTTGCATTACTTTTACTTTTTGGCAAATGACAGTGACACAGGAACAAAGTGGGAGGCAGACGTGCCTGTGTACCTGGGAACACACGCACGTGAACATCAATTCTGCGTGGAGCCAGCTCAGGCAGGTCTGCTAACATATGCGCTCATCGCAGAAGCCAGAATCGCAGCAGCCCTCCCCACCACCGTGCGTTCATTCTGCATCACCAAGGATTTTATTTTTCAAACACTATGTTCCTGGCACTGTAGCAGGCACTGAATGTATATCAGCAAACAGACAGGACAACTGTGATCAGTGCTCATGTAGACAGACTTTGCTGTAAATTTACTATTAGCTTAAACAGTGTTTAAGTGCAAGGGTGTGTACGGCACTGGAACTGTATTCAGCAGTGCATCCCACGAGGGAACGTTGCTTTCGGATGACTTGCTGTTCTGATCAGTGTGATGGAAACGGGCTAAGACCCTCACGGAGCTTATGCCGCAGCAAAAGGGAAAACAGGTAATAATCAAATAAACTACAAATGATGTAAAGAAATGGCAATGGAAGCTAGGAAGGAAAAAAACATGATTGAGATCACAAGGAATGTCTGATTTAGGGTAAGCCCACTCTAAGAAAATGACATTTGGGCTGAGAACTGAGTGAAGACAAGGAATCTTCCATAAATGGAATGGGAGGAAAGCCTTCTGTGCTAGGGTACCAGCATGTGCAAAGGTCCTAAAGCAGAAGAGACCATTGCCAGGATCCCGGGCAGAAGGCCGGCCTGTGTGGCTGGAGCCAACTAGCTGAGGAGTGGTAAGATCAAGGGACTGGGGCCTTACTGGTGTTGCTAAGGATCTTAGAAATACACGCGTCCTCCCCAGATGTACCTATTGTTGAATACCAAGGGGGTTCGCCTGCAGCTTGACTGTCTTCCTTTCTCCTTAGAGCTTGGGAGACATGTGACATACTTGACTTCCAAAAGTTCAGGCTGAAGGACGCCAAGCCCGTTCAGGTTGCCCGGGCTGGCCTCCTTATCGGACGCCTCTCCTCTCTGCCACATCCCCAGCCATGGACCACCTGCCTCCACCAGAATAGCCCACAGCTCAGAAGCTCTCTGCCCGGGCAGGGCCCGTGCTGACCGCCCCACCTGGAATGCCGGCCCCGCCTACCTGTGAAGTCTCACTCACGCTTGGGGCCTCACAGAGGTAGCACTTCCTCTAGGAAACTGTCCTTGTGGCCCAGTTCTGCTTCCTTGTCACTCCCTCCGTTTACTCTCATTATCACATTGATGTTTTTCATTGCTTATTTGCACGTCTTTATCCTCCTCTTACCTGTAAGGTCTTGAGGGCAGGAACCCTAACTGCCCTGCTCTATTTTTTTTGGAGGGGGGCAGCGTGCGGGCTATGCCCATGGCATGCAGAAGTTCCTGAGCCAGGGACTGAACCAGGGGCCAGGCCACAGCAGTGACAATGCCGGCTGCTTAACCTACCACCAGGGAACTCCTGTCCTGCTCCATTTTAAGAATTGTTCATATTAACAAGCACATGGTAGATGCTCAGTAAAAGCTGGTTGAATGAATGTGATTTTAAATTGACATCACGAAAATCCACTCCCTGCAATATCTATTAATTCCACTTCTGGAGCGTCCTCCTTAGAATGACCCTAATTGCATTTTAGAATGAAGGAAGCCCAGGAATTTCCTGAGGGCCTAGCAGTTAAGCACTTGGTGTTGTCACTGCTGTGGCTTGAGTTACTGCTATGGCTCAAGTTTGAGCCCTAGCCCAGGAACTACTGCATGCCATGGGCACGGCAAAAAAAAAAAAAAAAAAAAGGAAAGAAAAAAAAAATAGGAGGAAGCCTTTCAGATATTTGAAGGTCACAAATGCCCTGCTCATGTTTCCTCATCCCCTTTTTTCACGTTAGAACCTTAGATCATCAGAGTTGCCAGCGTGCTTATCCTTAGTCTAATTCAACCTCTTTGTTCATAAATGTTTGTTGAGCAGCAAGCACTTCATAAAGTATCAGAGATACTAAGAAAAACAAGTGAAGTCTCTACCTGCCAGGAGGTCGCAGGCCATTACAGATAAGAAGACTGAGGCATGACCAGTGAAGGTTCTGCTTCGTGGTAACAAAGCTAATCAGTGTCAAAACTGCAACTCAGATTCTACCTTTCCACCTCTCTGCCGTCCACAACAGCAAGTCATCCAAAAATAATGTTTGCTTGGGGAATACATTATTTAATGTGTTTGCAGAGGCTTACCCTTCTAATTATGCATTATTTAAGCTAATATTAAATTTATAGCAAGTTGTTCTGTCTGCTCCGGCACTGATCCCAACGTAGCATGGAGTCTTGTTGGTTGGGAGCTGGGGAGAGCTGCCTTCTCAGTTCCCGAGTGCTAACCCAGAAAGGAAATGAAGATGTCATCTAGGCCACGCTTCTCCTCTGGGTGAGGGAAGAATTCAGCTCTCCAAGGCGGGGGTTCTGCTTTTCAGCATCGCCAGACGTGCTGGATCTCTTGCCCTCCCTCACTACTCTTTTCTGGGTTTCCCAAACTCGAAGGGGGATGGGTAGGGGGTTCCGCTGTAAGTCTAACTGAAATCTCTCCTGCTGCGCTGCAATGCTGTTTTCCTGGAGGGGAGCCAGCCCAGTGTTAATCTCCTCCTCCGAGTTTCTGCACTCACTAGCTCCCTACATGGCCCCGCAAGCAAAGTTAGAGTCACTGGTTATAGGCCCAGCAAGGCCATGCTGATGACAGGGTTGCCTTTTCTCTGGGTTTTTTACGAGCCTCCCTGTGACAAACGTGTGCTCGGCGAGATCAAAACATGCTGGAGGGAGATTCCACAGGGGCGACTGCTTCCCCGAGTCCGCCCTCTGCAAAAATAAAATCCATGCTAAATAGCTGAGTTTTATTAACTGGGAAAGCCAGGCTGAGGAAAACGCCCGATAATTAAAAATAATGGCTTCCTTACAAACACAAAATTGTATTAATTTAAAAATTGGTTTCTCTACCACTGAATACCTACTGAGCTGGCTAGGAAGGGAATTGTGCTGATCCTGGCAGTGAAAATAATTCAAAATAACTTTTATGTTCTCCAGGAAGCCTCAAGGTTAATTTAAATATTGTTAGATGGGTAATTTAATTCGGAATAAGAGAACAGTGTGGCTAAATTAAAGCTCCTGCACACTCTAACGCTGGGGGCAGGTGCCCACAAAGAGCCAAGCATGTCTGTCGGATCCGCCAAGATTTCAAACCCCACAGCCAAGGGACCTCCGTTTTAGTAAAGGCACCCTCACAATGAAAGATACTGGATTAGCTTATATGGCTGGACTGAAGTCCTTGACTCAGCTTCCAGTGAATTTATCATATTTATCAGAAGAATTGGGCATTTTTATAGAAATTACGCATTTCAGAAATGAACGCACTGATGTCATCAGGATGGGAACACAGGTCATTGCTGACTTTGCTCCGTCCTCACAACACAGCTGCTGACAACGATTCACAAACAAGGCACCACTGAGAGCATCCTAGAGGACAGGCTGAGGCATCCCCACCCCATACCACAGAGATTAAGACAGATGCAGCAGAAGGATAAGGGGGCAGCTACACGCTGACCGCACAGACCCTGCCCCAGGCCTACACAGCACCACCAGTGGGAAAAGAGGGCTCATGGGGGACACCCGACACCCCCCAGCACTGTGAGTCACTGTGTGCGAGCCGCCACTCCTGTATCACTGCACGAGGACTGCAGGGGAATCTGCGGGGCTCAACCACTGGGGATCTGTGGTGGAGAAAGGCAGAGGGGCTTGCAATGACCAGCACTCATATTTTGGCAGAGCCAGTTCCTACCTACAGCGCCCAAGTAGGTAATCCCAACCAGCAGCTTTGCAGAACCAAGTCAGTCTAAGCAGGGAACTCAGCAGAGTGCGAGTCAGGGTCTCAGAACGTGGAATTTTGCCAGCCCTGGTGCCCAGTCTGCCCACGTCCCCCTCCAAGGCATGGGAGCTGAGTTGTAACCCAGCAACACTCAAGCCAGGATGTGGCAGGCAGAGCTGATCGCCCCTGACGTGCCTGGGCAGGGAGGTTCACTCACAGCCCCTCTGCTGCTGAGTGTAGCTCTTGGCCCATCTCAACCAGAAATTCTATTCAGAAAATTTGGGAGGTGCCTGAAGTGGACCTTCCCACCCCACCCAGGCAGGGAAGCAGATCATAGGCCTACTGGCTCCCCACCTAGACAGGCCAAGGGGACTGGTGGGAACACACACAGGAGCTATAAAGCCCAGTGTGCTGGGGCAGAGAGGTGGGCAGGCAGAGCTGACAGCCTGCAGTGCAAAGCCAGTGGCCCTACCTGGACAGAGAACTTGGGCATAAGAGTTGTTCTGATCAAGACCACGTAGAAATAACCTTACAGGAGTTCCGTCATGGTTCAGTGGTTAACGAATCCAACTAGGAACCATGAGACTGCAGGTTTGATCCCTGGCCTTGCTCAGTGGGTTAAGGATTCGGCGTTGCCGTGAGCTGTGGTGTAGGTTGCAGACGCGGCTCGGATCCCGCGTTGCTGTGGCTGTGGCGAAGGCCGGCGGCTACAGCTCCTGATAGACCCCTAGCCTGGGAACCTCCATATGCTGCGGGTGCAGCCCTAGATAAGCCAAAAGACAAAAAATAATACTAATAAAAAATAATTTTACAAACCTTTAAGCTAGTTCTCCCATTGTACGCAAGCAGGGAAACTAATTTGTAGTCCCACTCATTGCTGACTACAGGCTTCAGCCCACCCAACCAAGAAACCTACCCAGAGCATATGGGCAGCTACATAGCCTGTCCAACCAGCCTACTTACAGTGGCATTTGAACACAGAGCACAACCCATAGCTTTTTCCATCTGCAGAGCAAAACACGCAGCCCCGTATGGACAGGGAATTCATTATATGCTTTTCCCAAATTCAAGTCCCAAAACAACAAGCCATGCAAGCCCAGGACCCCATTCTGCTGCCCCACTAGGACAGGGAAGCTACCTACTGCTGCATAAAGAACCCCGTCCTAATCGTCTGTTAAGCCTGACCAGAGAGCCCAGGCAGCTTCAGAGCCCATCCTACAGCCTCACTTAGGCAGAGAACCAAGCCAGCAGTCCTATTCAGCTATTCTCTGTCAGCAGCACAACCTCCCCCACCTGTCCTCAGGCAGTTGTCTCACTCAAAAATAGATCCTGATGGTAAGCCCAACCTGTTCAAGGACAGCAGACACATGCAGAAACCGCATAAGCTAAATGGTGATGAACTGTCTTTACCAAAGCAAACCTGTAAAATCTAGAAGAAAGACCACGTATTCAAAAGCACAGGTACCAATGTAAGAAATGAAGGATCATGAAAAATCAGGGAAATATGACACCACCAAAGGAAACTAAGAGAGTTGCAATAGCTGACCTTACTTAAATGAAGATCTGTGAACTGTCAGCCAAAGAATTCAGAATAATCCTTCAAAGAAATTTAGTGAACTGCAAAAATCATCTTAAGAACTTTAGTGAACTGCAAGACAGACAAATAAAATTAAGAAAATAATACATGAATACAAGACGGTGAACAAAAATAGAAACCATGAAAAAAATTCTGGAGGTGAAAAATACAACTTAAGAATTCAGTAAAAAGACTCAATACAGAAGAAAAACATCAACAACCTAGAAGATAAGACAGTTGAAATTATCCAGAGGAGAAAGAAAGAAAACAACTGAAAAACAGTGATGAAAGACTTTGTACTTATGAGACACAACACCCCACAAAAAAAAGGAATATTTGCATTATGAGAATTATGAGGAATATTTGCATTATGAAAAAGGAACAGAAAATGTATTTAAAGCAATAATGGCTGAAATCTTCTCTAACCAAAAATGAGAAATGGACGTCTAGATCCAAGGGGTGCCACGCAAATGTGGCTGCACTTAGACATATTACAATTAAAACTGTCAAAAGTCAAAGATAAAGAAAATTGAGAGCAACAGGACAAAAGAGATACATTACTTACAAGGGAACCCAGATGAGAATATCAGCAAGTTTCTCAAGAGAAACTTTTCACGCCAGGACAGAATGGGATAGTATATTCAAAATATTGAAAGGGAAAAAAAGTTGTAAACCAAGAATTCTGTACCCAGCAAATCTGTCCTTCAGGAATGAAGAAATGATAAAGACTTATGAACAAACAAAAAACAAATGCATTCACCACCATTAGACCTGCCCTACAAAAATGGTAAAGGGAGTTCTTTGAGTGGAAGGAAGAGAATACTAATTAACATCATAAAACAGAAGATTCACTATGAATGCTCAACATATAGTCAAAGTTAGACTATGTAATATGGTAAGAGTGATGCATAATTCAGTTACAACTCTAGCTATAAATTTAAAAAAAACATAATAAAAATTAACCATAACTATTATAATAAGTTAAAAATATATAAACTGTAGAGTTCCCACTGTGGCTAAGTGGTAAGGAACCCAACTAGTATCAATGAGGATGCAGGTTCAATCCCTGGCCTTGATGAGTGGTTAAGGACTTGGAGTTGCCATGAGCTGTGGTGTAGGTCGCAGACATGGCTTGGATCCCAAGTTGCTGTGGCTGTGGCATAGGCCAGCTGTGATTCAACCCCTAGCCTGCGAACTTCCATATGCCACAGGAGCTGCCACAAAAAGCAAACAAAACAAAACGAAAATATGTAAAGTGTAACATCAGTACCTAAAATGTGAGAAGTGAAAGTGTAAATTTCAGCGACTTTTATTAAAATTGTTAAATCAGTTTAAAATAGATTATTTTAATTTTAAAATAATTTATGTCAGCCTCATGGCAACCACAAGGGAAAAACCTGCAGTAATTACACAAAAGAACATGATGAAGAAGTCAAAGGACAATGGTACCAAAAGACATCAAAACACAAAAAAGAATAATGCATCTATTTTTGAAAGCCAGAAAACCATGAACAAAATAGCAATAGTAAGTCCTTACGTATCACTAATTTTGTTAAATGTAAATATTAAATCCTCCAATTGAAAGACAAAGAATGGCTAAATGGATTTTTAGAAAAGATCCAACCAAGTACTGCCTTAAAGACATGTATAGACTGAGAGTCAAAGGATGGAAAAAAGATATTTCAAGCAAATAGTAATCCCTTAAAGACATGTATAGACAGAGTCAAAGGATGGAAAAAAAGATATTTCAAGCAAATAGTAATCCCCCAAAAAGCAGGGGTAGCTATACATCTATCAGACAAAAGAGACTTTAAACTAAAAATGGTTAAAATAAATAAAGAAGTTCATTATATACTGGATGAAAAGGTCAATCCATTAAGAAGATATAATAATTATAAATATTTATACACCCAACACCAAAGCATCTAAATATGCAAAACAAAAACAATGATAAAAGGAGAAATAGAGCAATACAATAACAGTTGGGATATTTAACATCCCATTCTCAATGATAGGTCGTTCAGACATAGAATCAATATAGAAACAGCAGATTTGGAGTTCCCTGGTGGCTCTGTGTGTTAAGGATCAGGCATTGCACTACTGTGGCTCAGGTCTCTGCTGTGGTGTGGGTTCAATCCTTGGCCCCGGAACTTCTGCATGCCATGAGTACAGGAAGAAAAAAAAACCTCTAAAAATTTTTAAAAATAAAAACAAACAAAAAAGAAACAGCAGATTTGAACAACACTACAGACAAAATAGACCTAACAGACATATGAGAACATATGCTATCTGACAACACCAGAATACACATTCTTCAAGTGCACATGGAACATTTTCTAAGATAAGCCATATGTTGGGCCACCAAACAAGTCCTAGCAAATTCAAGAGGATTAAAATCATGGCAATCATCTTCTCTAACCAGTGGTATGAAACTAGAAGTCAGGAACAGGAGGAAAACTGGAAATTTTACAAATACCTGGAAATTTTAAAACACCCTCCTGAAAAACCTGTGGATCAAAAACAAACTAAAGAGAAAATTAAAAAGTACCTTGAGACAAATGAAAATGGAAATACAACATATCCAACTTTATCATATCAGCAAAAGCAGCAATACAACATATCCAACATATTAACAAAAGCAGTTCTAAGAGGGAAGTTCATAATAACAAACACCTACACTAAGAAGCAAGAAAGATCCCAAAGAAACAACCTAACTCTATGCTTTAAGGAACTAGAAAAAGGAGAACAAACTGAGCCCAAGGTTATCAGAAGGAAAGAAATAATAAAGAGCTGAAATAAAGAATAGGAAAACAATATATAGTATCAAACAAATTCACAGCTGGTTCTTTGAAAAGATCAAACTGACAAATCCTTAGCTACACCAACCAAGGAAAAAAGAGAAGGGACCTAAATTTTAAAAATTATGAATGAGGAAGGATATATCAGAACATATACTAGAGTATAAAGTATAAAGGATCATAAGGAAGTATATATCAGAACATATACTAGAGTATAAAGTATAAAGGATCATAAGAGGCTCCTCCGAATGATACACCAACAAACTGAACAATTTAGAAGAAATGGAAAAATTCTTAAAGGCATACAACTTGAGAAAATCTGAACAGACCAGTTAATTACTAGCAAGGAGACAGAATCAATGATCAAAAATCTCCCAGCGAAAAAAAGCCCAGGACTGGATGGCTTCACTGGTGAATTTTCCCAAACATTTTAAGTAAAACTAAATTTTATTTAATTCTGATTCTTTCAAAAAATCAAAGAGGAGTGAACACTCCTCCAAGCTCATTTTACAAGGCCAGCATTACCCTGATACCAAAACCAGAGAAGGATACTACCAGAAAAGAAAATTAGGCAGGGATATCCCTGATTAATATAGATGCGAATATTTTCATTGAAATACTAGCAAACCAAATTCATCAGCACAGTAGAAAGATCATTCACCATGGTTCAAAATATGCAAAATAATCAATGTGATACACATTAATAGAATAAAAGAAAAATCATATGATCATATCAATATATGCAGAAAAGCATCTGACAAAATTCAGCACCTATCTATGATAACTCTTAGCAAATTCAGTATAGATGGAACATAACAACATGATAAAGGCCATATAAAACAAATCCATAGCTACATCAGACTTAATGGTAAAAAGTTGAAAGCTTTTCTCCCTAAGAACAGGATGAAGACAAGGGTACCTACTCTGAACACACCTATCCAACATAGTATTGAAATGTCTAACCAGAGCAATCAGGAAAGAAAAATTAAAGATTTCAGAGTTGGAAAGGAAGAAGTAAAACTGTCTCTATTTGTAGATGACACGATTTTATACACAGAAAATCCTAAATACTGTACAAAAATAACTGTGGGACCTAATCAACAAGTTTGATAAAGGTGCAGGAACAAGGTTAACATACAAAATTAAAAAAAAAATGGGCAAAGATCCTGAATACAACTTTTTCTAAAGAAGACATACAGGAGTTCCTGTCGTGGCACAGCAGAAACGAATCCGACTAGGAACCATAAGCTTGCGGGTTTGATCCGTGGTATCACTCAGTGGGTTAATGATCAGGGGTTGCCGTGAGCTGTGGTGTAGGTTGCAGACGCTGCTTGGATCTGGCATTGCTGTGGCTAGGCCAGCGGCAACAGCTCTGATTAGACCCCTAGCCTGGGAATCTCCATATACCACAGGTGCAGCCCTAAAAAAGACCAAAAAAAAAAAAAAAAAGCCAGGAAGGAAGGAAGGAAGGAAGACATACAGACGGCCAACAGATACATGAAAAGATGCTCTACATTACTCATCACTAGGGAAGTGCAAATCAAAAACAATGAGATATCCCCTCACCCCTGTTAGAATAGCCATCCTCAAAGGACAAGAGATAATAAATGTGGCAAGGATGTGGAGAAAAGGGAACTCTGGTGCACTGGTAGTAAGGCTGTAAATTGGTGCAGTCACCATAGGAGACAGTATAGCCAGGTCCTCAAAAAATTAAAAATAGAACCACTGTGTGATCCAGCAGTTCCACTTCTGGGAATATAGTTGAAGGGGGGGAAAAAACACCATGTCAAAGAGATATCTATTTCCCCATGTTTGTTGCAGCATTATTTACAGTAGCCAAGATATAGAAATATCCTAAGTATCTATTAACAGTGAATGGGTAAAGAAGTTTTGGGTGTGTGTGTGTGTGTGTGTGTGTTAATAATGTGTGTGTGTTAGTTAATTAAGCCATAAAAAATGAGAAAATCCTGCCATATGCAATAGCATGAATGAACTTTGATGGCACTGTGCTAAGTGAAATAAGTCAAAAAGAAAAAGATCAATATTGTATGATCTCACTTATAGGTGGAATCTATAAAACAAAGGAAAAATCCCAAAACTCATAGTAAAAGAGATCAGATTTGTGGTTACCAGAGGCAGAGATGGGGAAATTAGAATTGGAGGAAGGTGATCAAAATGTACAAACTTCCAGTTATAAGATAAATAAGTCCTAGAGATATAATGTACATGATGACCTAACATTGCTATGTGATTTTTGTGAAAATTACTAAACAAAGGAAGGTATTCCATAATGACAAAGTAGTATTTACCCCAACATGAAAGCCAGCTAAATATATAAAGCAAATATTAACATATCTAAAGGGAGAAATAAACAGGAATACAATAATAGTAGGAGACTTAATACCCCCACTTACATCAATGTATAGATTATCCAGACAGAAAATCAATAAGGAAACACTGGCCTAAAATGACAATATTAGACTAGATTAATTTAACAGATATAAGTAGAACATTCCATCCAAAAGCAACAGAATACACATTCTCCTGAAGTGCACACTGAACATTTCCTAAGACAGATCATACATTAGGCCACAAACAAGTCTCAACAAATTTACAGGACTGAAATCATATGAAGCATCTTTTATGTCATACTGGTATGAAACTAGAAATCAATTACAAGAAGAAAACTAGAAAATTCACAAGTATGTAGAGATCAAACAACATGCTACAGATCAATGAGTAAAAGAAATCAAAAAAGAAATTAAATACTTTAAAACAAATGAAAAAGGAAATACAACATACCAAAACTTAAGGGACGTAGAAAAAGCATTTCTAAGAGGGAAGTTCATAGCAATAAATGTCTACCTGAAGAAACAACAAATACCACAGAAATAAAAAGATCATAAGAGATTACTATTAATAAATATACACCAAAAACTGGACAACATGGAAGAAGTGGCTAGATTTCCAAAAACATACAACTTACAAAGACTTAATCATAAATAACAGAACATCTGAATAAACCAGTTACTAGCAAGGATATTGGTCAGTAGTCAAAAATAATCTACCATGCCTATTGCCAGCTCTAACCTGAAAAATTAAATCAAGTAATATCACAGTAGAAAAAAAAGAAAAGAAAGAAAATCACATGTTCAAAAGAAATGGGCGTTCTTTGGCATTCTCACTGCTTGGAGGACTTGTATTTAAAACCCAACTCCATAAAAACAAAGATGGTATAAAAGTCGTGAAAGAGTTTAGCCATTTGCTGGTAGCGGGATTGTCAAAATACCAAATAAAATATTGAAATGTTTTCATAAGTTAAAAACCTCCCACCAAACAAAAATCCAGGATCCATGGCTTCACCTGTTAATTCTAGTTATCATTCAAAAAAGAATTGATACCAGTCCTTCTAAATTCTCTCAGAAATAAAAAGAGAAGATTTCCGAATTCATTTAACAAGAACAGCATCACCCTGATACCAAAACCAGGCAAGGACACCACAAGAAATAAAATTATAGGTCAATATCCCTGATAGACACAGATATAAAAAATCATCCAACAAAATATTAGCAAACCAAATTCAACAATACATTAAAAGAATCATAAATATGATCAAGTGACATTTATTCCAAGGATACAAAGAAGATTCAATATCAATAAATCAATGTGATATACTACATTAACAAAATAAAGAATAAAAAATCATGATCTAAATAGATACTGAAAAACATTTGTCAAAATTCAACATTCATTTATGAGTTAAAAAATTCTCAACAAAGTGAGTAGAGAGGGAACATGCCTCAACATAATAAAGGCCATCTATAAATAAGCCAACACCTAACATCAACACTTAATGGTGAAAAACTGAAAGCTCTTTCTCCAAGATCAGGAATAAGACAAGTACACCCACTCTTGCCACTTTTATTCAACATAGCATTGCAAGTCCTGGCCATAGCAGTTAAGCAAGAAAAATAAATAAAATGCATGTCCAGGAGTTCCTGTCGTGGCGCAGCAGTTAATGAATCCTATTAGGAACCGTGAGATTGTGGGTTCAATCCCTGGCCTTGCTCAGTGGGTTAACGATCCAGCATTGCCATGAGCTGTGGTGTAGGTCACAGACACGGCTCAGATGAGGCGTTGCTGTGGCTGTGGGGTTGGCCAGCAGCTGTCACTCCGATTCGACCCCTAGATTGGGAGCCTCCATACACCGCGGGTGTGGCCCTAAAGAAAGCAAAAAAAAAAAGTCCAAATGGGAAAGGAAGAAGTAAAACTGTTACTATTTGCAGAAGCCATGATATTATATATAGAACACCCTAAAGACTTTACCAAAGAACAGTTAAAATAACAAATTCAGTAAAGTTGCAGAATACAAAATCAATATACAGCAGTCTGTTGCATTTCTATCCACTAAGAACAAACTATCAGAGAAATTAAAAATACAATCCCATTTACAATTATATCAAAACAAACAAAATACCCAGGAATAAATTTATCTAAGGAGGTGAAGCACCTATACATTGAAAACTTGAAAACTGTAAGACATTCATGAAAGAAATTGAAGATGACACAAATAAATGGGAAGATACTCTGTGTTCACGGATCAGGAATTAATATTGATAAAATTTCCATACTACCCAAACCAATTTAAATATTCAGTGCAATCCCTAATAGAATTCCAATGGCATTTTTCACATAAATAGAACAGAGAATCCTAACATTTGCATGGAACCATAGATACCCAAATAGCCAAAGCAGCCTTAAGAAAGAAGAACAAAGCTGGAGGTATCATGACCCCTGATTGCAAACTCTATTGCAAAACTATAGCCATCAAAATAATGTGGTATTGGAATAAAAACAGACACATAGACCAATGAAAGAGATTAAAGTGCCCAAAAATATAAACCCACATATATATGGTCAATTAATTTACAACAAAGAGGCCAAGAATATAAAATGGAGAAAGGATATTCTCTTCCAAACGAGGATGGGAAACTTGACAGCTACACACAAAAGAATGGAACTGGACCCCTATCTTATACCACTCACAAAAAGTAACTCGAATGGATTAAAAACTTGAATGTGGGAGTTCCCACTGTGGCTCAGCAGGTTACAAATCCGATTAGTATCCATGAGAACATGGTTTCAATCCCTTGCCTCACTCAGTGGGTTAAGGATCTGGTGTTGAATGAGCTATGGAGTAGCTTAGATCCTGCATCACTGTGGCTGTGGTTAGGTGGGCAGCTGCGACTGCAATTCACCCCTAGCCTGGGAACTTCCATATGCCACAGGTGCAGCCCTAAAAAGCAAAAATAAAAATAAAAACTTGAATGTAAGACCTGAAACCATAAAACTCCAAGAAAAAATGTAGACTTCTTGACAGTGGTCTTGACAATGATTTTTTTTTTCTTGCCATCCGTGTCATACAAGAGTTCCCCAGCCAGGGATGAAACTCATGCTGGAGCAGTGACCCCAGCCACAGAAATGGCAACACCAGATCCTTAACCCACTGATCCACCAGGGAACTCCCCAAAAATGATTTTTTGCATTTGATACAAAAGCAAAATCAATAAAAGTAAAAACCAACAAGTGGGACTACATCAAATTAAAAAGCTTACACAAGCAAACTATCAACAAAATGAAAAGGGAGGCTTTTCTTAGTATATACAAATCACATATCTGATAAAAGCTTAATATCCAAAATATAAAAAGAACTCATACAACTCAATAGTGGAAAAAAAAATTTTTTTAAACCAATTCAACTAGGAGCTAGAAGAATCAGGCTGCCTGACTTCAAACTATACTACAAAGCTACAGTCATCACAACAGTATGGTACTGGCTCAAGGACAGGGATATCGATCAATGCAGCAGGATAAAGAACCCACAGATAGGCCCATGCACCTATGGTCAACTAATCTATGAAAAAGGAGGCAAGAATATACAATGGAGAGAAGACAGTCTCTTCAATGAGTGGTGCTGGGCTGACTGGACAGCTACATGTAAAAGAATGAAATCAGAACATTCTCTAACACCATGCACAAAAATAAACTCAAAGTGGTTTAAAAACCTAAATTTACGGTCAGATACTATAAAGCTCTTAGAGGAAAACATAGGCAGAACACTCTGATATAAACCACAGCAATATCTTTTCAGATCCACCTCCTAGAGTAATGAAAATAAAAACATAAATAAATAAACTGGAGGTAATTGAACTTAAAAGTTTTTGCATAGCAAAGGAAAACATAAACAAAATGAAGACAACTGACAGAATGGAAGAAAATCTTTGCAAACAAAGCAACTGACAAGGGATTAATCTCCAAAATATACAAACAACTCATGCAGTTCCATGTAAGAGAAGAAAACCAATTAACAAATAGGCAGAAGATCCGAAAAGACATTTCTCCAAGGAAGACAGACAGGTGGCCAAAAAACACATGAAAAGTTGCTCAATGTCACTAATTATTAGGGAAATACAAATCAAAACTATGATGAGGTGCCACCTTACACCAGAAGGTCATAATCAAAAAGGCTATAAATAATAAATGCTAGAGAAGGTGCAGAGAAAAGGGACCCTCTTACACTGTTGGTAGGAATGTACACTGGTACAACTACTATGGAAAACAAGCAAACTATCAAGGAAATGAAAGGAGCTTCCTCAAAAAAAACTAAAAATAGGACTACCATATGATCCAGCAAATCCCACTCCTGGACATCTATCCAGAGAAAACCATAATCTGAAAAGATACATGCATCCCAATGTTCACTGCAGCAAAGACATGGAAGCAACTTAAATGTCCATCAACAGAGGAATGGATAAAGAAGATGTGGTACATATATACATCAGAATATTACTCAGCCATATAAAAGAATGCAATTTGCAGCAACTTGGATGGACCTAGAAACTATCATACTAAGTGAAGTAAGTCAGAGAAAAACATCATACGGTATCACTTATATGTGGAGTCTTGGGTGGGGGGGAATACAAACGAACATGTTTGCAGAACAGAAACAGATTCAACAGACTTTGAAAACAAATTTATGGTTACCAGAGGGGACAGGTAGGGGAAAGGAATGGATGCAGGGTTTGGGATCGGCATATGCACGCTGTGGTATATGGAATGACTGGCCAACAGGGACGTGCTGTGTAGCATAGAAAACTCTATCCAATATTGTGTGATAATCTATATGGGGAAAGAACCTGAAAGAGAATGGATGTGGGTATATGTATAACTGAATTACTTTATTATACAACAGAAATTATCACAACGTTGTAAATCAAATATGCTTCAATAGAGCTTGAAAAAAAAATCAACTAGGAGTTCCCTGGTGGCTCAGGGAGTTAAAGATCCAGCACTGTCACTGCTGTGGCTCTGGCAGTTGCTGTGGCACAGATTTAGTCCCTGGCCCTGTAACTTCCACATGCCCTGGGTGTGGCAAAAATAAAAACTAAAAATTAAAAAACAATTTAAACCCAAATCAACTAAAAAATAAGACCTATATAGAAATTTTTCCAAAGAAGACAGATGGCCAACAGATACATGAAAAAGTTCCCCAACATCACTGATCACTAGGGCTATACTATTAGAACGGCTCTCATTAAAAAGACAAGTGTTGTGGAGGATGTGGTGAAAAGGGAACCCCTGTGCACTGCTGGAAGGAACGTAAACTGAGGCAACCACTGTGGAAAACAGTATGGACTTTCCTCAAAAATTAAAACTACCATATAAGCCAGCAATTCCACTTCTGGGGGTGTGTGTATATATATGTATACACATATATATATACATATATATATATATATGAAGAAAATGAAAACACTAACTCAAAAAGATATGCATCCTAGTATTCACTGCAGCATTATTTACAATAGCCAAGACGTGAAAGCAACCTAAGTGTCCACTGATGCATGAACGGATAAAGAAGATGTGGTGTATATGTGCAATGCAATATTATTCTGTCACAAAAAAAAAGAATGAAATCTTGCCATTTGTGAATCTTGAGGGGCATTATGCTAAAAGAATTAAGTCAGACAAAGACAAATACTGTATGATCTCACCTATATGTTGAATCTTTAAAAAAAAAGATCATAGTTACTGAGAACAGATTGGTAGTGACAGAGGTGAAGGGAGGGGGGTGGGCAAAATGTGTAAAGTGAGTCAAAATGTATAAACTTCTAGTTACAAAATAAGTCAGTAATGGATTTGTAATGTACAGAGAGGCACCTACAGTTAATATGTTATTGCATATTTGGCAGTTGCTAAGAGAGTAAATCTTAAAACTTCTCATCACAAGAAAAAAATTTTTACGAAAATTTTGCAGAAAATCATCAGTACGGTGACTGATGTTAATTAGACTTGCTGTGGTGATCATTTCACAACATAAGTCAAATCATTACGCTGTACACCTTAAACAATGATGTATGTCAATTATCCAGTAAAACTAGAGAGGGTGGGTTAGTTAGCTCAAATCAGCGTTAAAACTAAATCCCATTCCCAGGGACGTGATAAATTTGAGAATAAGATCAAATTATCAGTGGTTAATGATTAGCACCTATTACTTCTTTATGGTGGGTACACGTGGACCAAAGGTCAGAGGCCCGGTTGGCTTTAAGTAATAACCGCAAACCCAAACGGTAGAGGTCAGAGATTGGGGGCCCCCTCCTCTGTGCATGCCCACCACTCAGTTCTTTCTGCATCCTTAGCACCGTCACATACCAATATGGTTATTTTCATAATGGTCATGATGCGTATGATTAACATGTTGGTATCACCCATGCATACATGTTATGGTTATGTATACTATACATGCAGTTATGATACTGCACATACATATATCCATATACTTACATCCACGCATAGTCATAGTACGGTTATATACATGGTTTGCCCGTTGACCCCTCCCAGGTCATTGAATGTAGGGCCTCGTATCACACTAAGTGTACTTTAGCCGATACTACACGTCAGAATCCCTCAGCTCCTATTCCCTGGGGGCTGATTCGGCAGCTGGGGAGTCAGCCCAGCAGCAGTGATCAAGACAGCATCCCAGGGGCTTAGAGTGGCATGTCTGATGGAGAGCCACTGGTCAGAGGGGGGCAGCACAGTCGAGGGGCAGAGATGGCGAGCTCTGGATTGGGATCCTGGCTCCAGCACTTGCTCTTTGTGTAAGCTTGAGCAGGGCACTTAAACCCATCTGTGCCTTGCATGTAACGGGGATAACAGCACTTGTCTGGGAGTGTTATTATGAGGATTAAACAAGATAAAACACGGGCAGTGCTGAGAACACCCTAAGCCCATCATAAGTTCTCGAGACATGTTCCTTTGTTGGCATTATTCATCCCTGCAGCCCAGAGCAGGCACCATGCCTGACATTAGCGGAGATTTAATGTTCAATAAATAATGAATGCACTAGGGGCTGTACAATATTAGCAAAGAGAAGCCCAAGGGAAAAGAGTAAGGAGAAGGCGTGGTGAAGAGTCACCCACGGTTGGCTCAGGAAGCCCTGGAAATCCCTCCTCGTTGTTGCCACATTATTCATTCTGCCTAATACAACATTGGTGAGGTCTTGAAACGAAATTCTGAAATACACAGAATTAAGAACTTTAGTGGCTGCCTGCTCTCGTCCCAAAGGAAGCAAGCCAGTATGTCCAAACTTGTCTCCAGAGGAAGTGACCTGACGCCAGCTTGTGGGTTGCTCCGGATGTGGTGACTCTAATTTGCGATCAACACTGCAGTAATTCTGACAACATTCATTACTGGACCTACTGAAAATAGCCTACCACACTCACTCTTTGCCTTCATGGCTCTTCTTCCCAACTGCTGCAAGTTTCATAGTATGAATCTTCCACTTGAAGTTGTATCTCCCAATCCTAAGAACTCACCACCTTTACTCTTTCCATGCTTTAGTCTTCTTTTTTCTAAATGTTCTATCTCAAATGTTCTGTCCCCTTCTCTCTGGGAGAATGCCATGAAAACAGCCATGGTTTGGGGAATCAGGAAGTCCTGAGATCAAATCCAGCCTCTGCCACTTCTCTAGCTATGTGTGACCCCTCTGAGCTCAACTGCACATATATAAAATAATTTCTACCCATGCTATGAGAATTAAACTAGGAACAGGTATGTAAAGTACCTAGCACAGTACCTTTCAAAGCATCAGAGGCTTTTATCAGTTTAGATTGGTTTCAACTGCTAATAACAGGTTAGAAATAAAAGAAGCTTATACAAGATACAGGCTTATTATTTTTTGGACGTGAAAGGAGTCTAGAGGTAAGCAAGCCATGGCTGGTACAGATCACCTACGTGTCTTTAATACACCTAGGTCAAAAGGGATCTAGACTCTTTCTCTGGAGGATCCGTCATCTTTGAAGTTAACGTCCCCAAAGTCACCCCACATTCACAAGGCGAATCCTGGAATGCCAGTGGTCACATTTACGTTCCATCTCAGAAAAGGAGTAAAGTAAAAGAACAAAAAGGTGCCTACTTATTGGCTAAGTCAGCTTTCTTCAAGGTTCCCAGAAGACCCAGCCAACGAGTACTTAAATTACTTTAGCTACCCCAGTCTCCAAAGGAAGCTGGGAAATGTAGTTCTTTACCTGGGTACAGCGCTGCTCCCAGCATAACAGGTGCCTGCCATATTGGAATTATTCCTTATCTCCCCCAAAGCTGCAATACGGAGCCCACGAGGGCTAAAGCAGTGCTTTATAGAGGCTCTTCATCATTTGACACATCTCAGGGTGCTCAACACATATCTCACACAGCAAATAGTAAATCTGGTTGTCTGACAGGTCAAAATACGAAGACCTAAGTTCCAAACCAACCCTGCCACCTCACTGTTGTATGCCCTGGAGCAAGTAAATAACCTCTGGTGGAGGCTCAGATTCCTCATTTGTGAGCATCAGCTCAGACAGTGGATGCAGGCTGCCTAACACAATGCATATATATATATATATATATCAGCTCCCAGCATATTAAAATGACTGTTAGGATCATTGCCATCATCACCAGCCTCTTTATTAGTGCTTAACGCTACTGAACTATGAAGGCAAGGTGAGGAGCTATCAGATATCTCTCCCATCTCTTCCTTCTGCCTGTTTACATCTTCCCTTGGCTTCAGCCGTCACCCCAGAGATGTCTGGATTGGCAGGCGATTTTACCTTGAAAGAACCTGGGCTGAGTCGGCCTCACTTCACTCACTTCCGGCCATCCACTCAGGACTAGCTGAATCTCTAGAGGCCCTCTCCTTAACCCCTGTCCAGAGTCTAGTCTCTTAAGCTCGGCCTTCCGGGACAGGCCCTCGCCTCTGATCAGATCAACTTCTAAGTAAATCTTAAATTACATCTGTATGTGTTCCACTTCTCCTTTCAAATCGAGGTAAATCAGTTCTTCCTTTGTTGGAATCCCCCAACCCTGCTGAGACCAAGCCACTAATGACAGTGGTAAGATCTTTCTCTAGATGGAAAAGTCCAGGACTTCGCCTAGGAATGAGGCTTCATATTCCCAGATCTTTGTAAAATACGCATTTTTAAGACCTTCCCCTCACCTTCCTAGGAACCTTTTCCTTGAGGTTTCAGAAGAAATCCTGGCACCTTCTCATAAAGATCATTAGCTACTCATTAGCTGGTGATGTGCCCCAACCCCACAAAGAAAAGGAAGCGTTGTAAGTGCGAAAATACACAAATTCTCTTGCTTCTCGGGGTGGCCAGGCAGGACAGTCAGAACCCTGGAATCCAGGGCTATTACGTATGGCGATGTAATCTGCATGCTGCCCGATTTTCACACTGTCTGTAATGGCGATGGCACCACTGTGGCTGTGCAGGGCACAGCCTGTAGAACTGCCCGTAGCGGCCATACCCAAATGGCCATCTCTGACCATAAGCGGCCTCATGCCTGTCTTCTGGTGCATCCTACAAAGATTGCCAGTTTCATTTTTTTTTAGGCCACACCCGTGGCATGCAGAAGTTCCCGGGCCAGGGATTGAACCTGAGCCACAGCAGTGACAGCACCAGATCTCTGAACCACTAGGCCACTAGGAAACTGCAAAGATTACCATTTTCTATGACATAAAGGCGTTTAGAAAGCACCTCTCAAAGTAACATCAAGGTTATTTCTTCCTCCAACACAGACACGTGCCCCAGTCACGCCCGCCGTGTCCTCTGTAGCGGCCTGAGCTAACATGCCCCCGTGACGTCACTCACAGCAGGCCCACTGTGTTTTCCTAGGTGCATGGAAGAAACCTCTTGTCCATTGACTACGACCGGAATATCCGGACAGAGAAGATCTACGATGATCACCGCAAGTTCACCCTGAGGATCATTTACGACCAGGTGGGCCGCCCCTTCCTCTGGCTCCCCAGCAGCGGGCTGGCAGCCGTCAACGTGTCTTACTTCTTCAATGGGCGCCTGGCCGGCCTGCAGCGCGGGGCCATGAGCGAGAGGACGGACATCGACAAGCAAGGCCGGATCGTGTCCCGCATGTTTGCCGACGGGAAAGTGTGGAGCTACTCGTACCTTGACAAGGTGGGTGACGTGAGGCCCTCGCTCCGCTACAGCGCGTGGCGCGCACGCTCGCGCTCGCTCTCTCTCTCGCTCTCATTCACACTGCTCTTTTTAAGCTGCTTTGCCCTGAGACATCTAGACAGCTTTACTTTGACTCCACAAGGGCTCCCTGCACACGCCCACCCTCTGGAGGGAGGAAATCTGAAGGTAAATGTTATCTGTAGACCAGCATTATTACCATTAAAAGCAAAAAAAAAAAAAAAAAGTGCTAGACACCCAGTAATGGCAGAAAGGACAGATTGTCTGATTTTATTCCCCCCCCCAAAAAAAAAAACATGGTACTGAAGTGGACAGATTCACCCACTAAAAGCACAACTAATCGTTCCTTATGAATTGGAAATGCAGCGATTCATTTCTGCCTCGCCCAAAATTAAGCCATCAGGGTAGTGAATTCTGCCTAAAACTCCAGCCCACAGAGCAGCACCCTCCCACTTGGCCTATCGGCTGAACCAGCAGACAGATTCTCGCTACAGAATTCCCTGTGTCTGCAAGCACCAGATTCAGGTCTCCGTGTCGGCCAAGGTCAGGTTGGAGCAGCAGTAAAAAGAGGTCCCTTCAGGGGACCTTTTTTCGGGGGGGGGAGGGAGTTTCTCTCCTTTATTATATCTGAGCTCTTGCAGTCACACAACTCAGTCACCCAGGAACAGAGCAGCACAGCCACAGCAAAGGCCCTGGAGCCGTTCCTCTCACCCAGAGCCACCAGGGGCCAAGAATGACCAAAGGCCGTCCAGGTCCTTGGAGGCTGGTGCCTTCAGCTTCCTGCTTGTGGATGCTATAAACCTACTCCAGCATGTGGCGCTGGCCAGAGAAATCTTGAGCTTGTCGAGGTAGGTGTGCTCCTGGTACCAGGGGTCCTAGAGCCTGACAAGGTCAGGGGCACCCTTGTAGAACTCCACCTGCAGCATCATCTCACGAAGGATGTCATTAGTCAGGAAGCTGTCCTGGACACAGGCCATTTCCACATCCACGGGGATGCCACAGTCACTGCGCCTTTGCTCAGGGACAGCGTCACCAAGAAGGACAAGATCTTGTAGTAAGGGGAACAGAGCAGAGCCAGGCAGGACTGGAAGCTGGTGCTGGAGCCCTGCAGCCGCAGCTGGTAGTCCATCTGCGCATCGATGTCCTGCTGCGACTGGACATAAAGGCTTCCCTGACCGTCTAGTCATTAGACAGGGGCTTGCTCAGCTTGGGCCTCTCACCTGGACTCCCCTCAGACAAGTTCATTTCCATCTCTTCCTTTCTCGCCTCATGACAGTGGTCACTTGCAGACAGAACTGTCACCTCCACTGTAAGAGGAGGGCTGCTGTCCTTTTGGTTCCTCCTGAATACTGTTCTCCTAACACCAGGAAATACTAGAATAGTTGCCCAGGAGAGGGAAGAATCTCCCCATTGATTCAAGTTTGAGGCCATTTTCCCCCAAAGAATCGATGATTCTGGGTTATGTAACCTTTCTGTAGCTTCTCAATGGAGGATGTGCTTTCTCTTTGGATTTAATCAGGGGTGCCCAAAACATAGTATTTTGTGTCACATCTGTCCCCTGCTGGGCCATCTGCAGTCATTTCTAACCAATCGCAAAATTTCTTATTTTAGAGCCTGGAGGCCAACTCAGTGCTTCTCACACCCCAGTCCTTCAAAACCCCGTAAAACACGGTGTAAGCAACGTCAGCATTACTGGGGAGCTTGTTCCAAAGACAGATTCTCAGGCCACCTCCCCCACCCTCCCTCATCAAACTACTGAATCAGAATCTGCCCTTGAACAAGATCCCTGAGTATTTCACCTGCACACGCAAGTTTGGGAAATACTGCTCCATGTAGCACCACGGTCTGAAGGTAGCATGCCCGATGAAATTAATTTACCGATAACCTCTGGTCTAAACTTCCCCATCCGTCATGGCAGCATTTGGGGAAATGGAATAAATTCCGTCTGTTTGCGTGCTTTGTCCCAAATGGCCACCTCATGTGTTCCCTTCCCTTTCCTTCCTCCAGTCCATGGTCCTCCTGCTTCAGAGTCAGCGTCAGTACATATTCGAATACGACTCCTCAGAGCGTCTCCACGCCGTCACCATGCCCAGCGTCGCCCGGCACAGCATGTCTACCCACACCTCCATTGGCTACATCCGCAACACTTACAGCCCGCCTGAAAGCAACGCCTCGGTCATCTTTGACTACAGCGACGATGGCCGCATCCTCAAGACGTCCTTCTTGGGCACCGGGCGCCAGGTGTTCTACAAGTACGGGAAACTCTCCAAGTTGTCAGAGATCGTCTACGACAGTACTGCCATCACTTTCGGGTACGATGAGACCACCGGGGTCTTAAAAATGGTCAACCTCCAAAGTGGGGGCTTCTCCTGCACCATCCGGTACCGGAAGATTGGCCCACTGGTAGACAAGCAGATCTACCGGTTCTCCGAGGAAGGCATGGTCAATGCCAGGTTTGAATACACCTATCATGACAACAGCTTTCGGATTGCAAGCATCAAGCCCGTCATAAGTGAGACTCCCCTTCCCGTTGACCTATACCGCTATGATGAGATTTCCGGCAAAGTGGAGCACTTTGGCAAGTTTGGAGTCATCTATTACGATATCAACCAGATCATCACCACCGCCGTGATGACCCTCAGCAAACACTTTGACACCCACGGGCGGATCAAGGAGGTCCAGTACGAGATGTTCCGGTCCCTCATGTACTGGATGACGGTGCAGTACGACAGCATGGGCAGGGTGATCAAGAGGGAGCTGAAGCTGGGGCCCTACGCCAACACCACTAAGTACACCTATGACTACGACGGGGATGGGCAGCTCCAGAGCGTGGCCGTCAACGACCGCCCGACCTGGCGCTACAGCTACGACCTCAACGGGAACCTCCACTTGCTGAACCCGGGGAACAGCGTGCGCCTCATGCCCCTGCGCTACGACCTCCGGGATCGGATAACCAGACTGGGCGACGTGCAGTACAAAATTGACGACGACGGCTATCTGTGCCAGCGAGGCGCTGACATCTTTGAGTACAACTCCAAGGGCCTGCTGACAAGAGCCTACAACAAGGCCAGTGGGTGGAGTGTCCAGTACCGCTATGATGGCGTGGGGCGGCGGGCTTCCTACAAGACCAACCTGGGCCACCATCTGCAGTATTTCTACTCTGACCTCCACAACCCAACTCGCATCACCCACGTCTACAATCACTCCAACTCGGAGATAACCTCGCTCTACTATGACCTCCAAGGCCACCTCTTTGCCATGGAGAGCAGCAGCGGGGAGGAGTACTACGTCGCCTCGGACAACACAGGGACCCCGCTGGCCGTGTTCAGCATCAACGGTCTCATGATCAAACAGCTGCAGTACACCGCCTACGGGGAGATTTACTACGACTCCAACCCCGACTTTCAGATGGTCATTGGCTTCCACGGGGGACTCTACGACCCCCTGACCAAGCTGGTCCACTTCACTCAGCGGGACTACGACGTGCTGGCCGGACGATGGACCTCTCCGGACTATGCCGTGTGGAAAGACGTGGGCAGGGAGCCGGCCCCCTTTAACCTGTACATGTTCAAGAGCAACAACCCTCTCAGCAACGAGCTGGACTTGAAGAACTACGTGACAGGTGAGGACTTTGCCCCCTCATTTGGGCACTGGCTCCCCCCGGGGTGGCTGTCCTAAGAGACTGTCAGGAACTTCCAAAGAAGGTCCTATGTCTGGTGTTGGGGGACTCCTGGAGGGCTGTGTGCTGTGGCTCTGCAAGATCTAGAGCAGTCAAATGACAGCAGCACAGAGCAGTCATCAGGTCAATCTGAAGATGTCTTAACCATTTTCAAAGTCCATTCAGGTCAAGTAAGAGCCCTTCCTACCCTAGAAGAGAAAAGTAGCCTTATGAAGGGGGAAAGAATGGGATCTGATCTCAGCAATACCTGGTTCAGATTCTCTCTCTTCTATTTATAAGCCAAAAGGCCTTGGGCCAGTTGTCCACTATTGTTTAGCTGTAGTTTCTGTCTCTGCCAAAAGGCACTAACAAAATCATCTCACACAGTGACCATAAGAAGTAAATGAACCGGAGTTCCCACTGTGGCTCAGCAAGTTAAGAACCTGACTAGTATCCATGAGGATGTGGGTTCGATCCCTGGACTTGCTTAGTGGGTTAAGGATCTGGCGTTGCCATGAGCTGTGGTGTAGATCATAGACATGGCTTGGCTCTGGCATTGCTGTGGCTGTGGCATAGGCCAGCAGCTGCAGCTCCAATTTGACCCACAGCCTGAGAACTTCCATATGCCACAGATGCGGCCCTTTACCCTTTATGGAGGTAAAGTCTAGTGCCTGCCACTTAGAGGAAGTTCACAAAAGGGTTTCTGCTCGTGTTGTTAACATCACCATTACTAGTGAAACAATGAATTGGCAGAGGTACCGAGATGACCAAGACCCATTCTTGACTTCAACAACCAGGCTGGTGAAATATAAACACAAATACCCAGTGATACTACAGAGCAGAATTAAGTCTGTGCTACCACACACGTGTTTGTTCACTTATTAATTGAACAAGCATTTGTAGGGTGCCAGCATGCTACATTCAGTGACACAATGATAAACAAAGCAAACGTTCCTTTCTCAAAGGAGCGTGTGAATATGTGTGTGTGTGTGTGTGTGTGTGTGTGTGTGTGTGTGTGTAGCATGTGTGCAGATTTGAAGTTTTTGATGTAGCACAGAAGGGCCTCATGTCAAACTGGGCCTGAAGGATGAAGGGGATTTTGGTTGGGAGAAATGAGCTCAAGGCTGAAGAAGGACCATGAGCAAAATTCAATAGGACATATGAAGCTTGGAGAGGGGTGGGGCACAGAGGGGCCAAGAAGGACAAATGATCTACTTCCTCATAAGTAAGAAATTAGTCAAAGGTCCCTATCCATCCGTCTCTCTCCATCCATTCACCTATTAACAAATATTTTCATCTAAAAATTTAAGTACTGGAGATGCAGTGGAGAGCAATATAAAGTCCCTGTCCTTAGGGAAATAAGCAAGCATTTTTCGAAAAATGGCTGGATGGATGGGAGGGAAGGTGGACGGGTGGGTGGGTGGGTAGATAGATGGGTAGATAGAAGGAATGAAAGAGATCAACTTTCAACAAGGAATCCAGGGCCATTTCATCTGTTACTTGCATTGTACAGGCGCAACAACGGGGACCCCAATTCCAAGGCTCCCCAAGTTTCAGAAAACTCACAGCTCTTGACCATAGGAAAGCATCACATCCAGAGGGTCCCTACCCTCAAGGGACCAGGCACCACGTATTCAGCCCCAATATAGGAAAGGAAGTAGCAGCTCCCTAAAGCACAGCGCTGCACGCTGCAGAAAGAAATAGATGACCTTAAAGAACAACTTGTGGCCATGCCAGGCCTCAGGGACCAGATTCAGAGCGTTTGCAGTTGAACCCAGCATCCCCCTACAACCGAAGCAGCTGGTATCTTTCGAGTGTGGGAATTATGGCCAAACTATTTCCCTCCTGTTCTCCCAACTGTGCCTCATCAAGGCCATGCTATTCTGCCAGCGCTTCCTCTCTTCCCCGTGGCTCAGCAGGATTTGCGTCCCCCCCTCCTCCCAGTTTGGTGCAGTTTCAAAGTAAAGGACCTCTCAGGAAAAAACACACCCGTATGTATACAGTTTCAGATAATGATAAGGGCTGCAAAGATAAATGAAATAGGTAAGGAGTTAGACAGAGAGTGATGGGAAGTGTCTCTTTCATTTAGAGGTCTTTCAAAGGAGGTGGCATTGGAGCAGAGGCCATTAGGAAGTGGGGAGGGAGAGGAAGAGTGTTCCAGAAGAAGGAAACAACGCAAGTAGTGAGACGGCCCAGGCCTATCTTAGCCACAGGAGAAGGCAGCCCCCATCCCCGAGAACATGTTTCTCAGAGCCCTGCTTGGCAATGGATGCCTTAGAGATGAATCGGCCAGAGGAAAATAAAAAGGAAAATAAAAAGAAAGCCCTCGAGGTGGGCTGAGCAGACACCCACAGCTGCCAAGACCCAAACCAAACCATTCGCAGAGCAGAGTCAGCCCCCCTGAACTCCCTGCACTACTCCTCTGGTTCTCCTGAAAAGACAAAAAAAAAATTAGCAGAGTTTTCTGAATAGCAAGACAGCTCTCCTCATCCCAGGGCTTCATGGAGACTCAGTAAATGGGAATGAAATCAAGTTGAACCAAGTCCAACAAAATTGAATCTAGAAAATATGAGAGTCTAAAATCAAAGGTGATAAAAGGTGATGGTGAGAAGCTGTGTGCAGAGGGCTGATGTCTGCGACCAAAATAAAGTGGGGCTGCATGGAGGGAGCCAGGCAGGCACAAGCCCAGGCCTGCTGCCGACTCAAGACGAGATGACCCCAGGAGAGTGACTCCCGGCAGAGAACACCCGGTCATTCCCCACCAATGCTGGCCGACCTGTAAACCCCATCTATGTGAGGCTCAGTCTGCATCTGAGCAGATGAGCACAGGGGCTGAATTTGCCATTTACACTTTAAGCAGAAGAAGTAATGAAGAAATCGATGGCAGGAATGCAAGAAACAGAACCTTCTCTCTCTGGGGCTCAAAGTATCCTTACTGTTCTGGAAACAGAGCTCTGTGAATGCCAGAGACAGTTTCTGGCACAAAGGAGAGCAGCTTCGGAGCTCCCGTTGTGGCTCAGAAGTAACTAACTTGATTAGTATCCATCCATGAGGATGCGGGTTCGATCCCTGGCCTTGCTCAGTGGGTTAAGGATCTGGCATTGCCGTGAGCTGCGGTGTAGGTCACAGACTCGGCTCGGATCCTGAGTTGCTGTGGCTCTGACGCAGGCCGGCAGCTGCAGCTCCAATTTGAACCCCTAGCCTGGGAACCTCCATATGCCATGGTTGCAGCCCTTTTAAAAGAGAGAGAGAGAGAGAGCAGCTTGGAATACCTGTTAGGAGCTCAAAGAGGTGGGAAATGAGTCATGTTGGAAGACAGGTGGAGCAGCCAGGAGGAAGTGAGGAGGGTGGGCAGGAAGTTATTCCTTTCCCAAATAAAAATAAATAAATAAAAGACAGGCCTGAGAGACAGACCCTCTCACCAGCAAGCTGCAGTGCCCTGGGCTCTTCCCATGTCTGCGTCTTGGGAAACTCCTCAGTCCAGGGCAAGCCAGACCTGTGCTCAGGCCCAAGCCTGACCTGTCCTCGGCATTATTCCTTCTGATGTTAGAACCCGAGTACATCTCCAGACACCAATTCTGGCCTGGCCAAGCACTTGCTGGGTGACTTGGACAGATGTCTTAACCTTTCTGAGCCTCAGTTTCTTCATTGGCAGCACTGTGCTGATCACGGCACTCACCCTCAAGGCTGTACAAATTAAATGCACCGTGACAGGTGAAAGCACCTGGGCCCCTGCCAAGACTGCTCCCCAAAAGGAATGCATCGGTTGTTCATAATCGGCCATGGACCTGGACACGGACAGTTTGTGAGGAAGCAGCGAGGATACCCCCTCTGCATAATTCTCTGGGTTTCCAGGGGTCTCCAGCTCCACCCTCTGGAGAAAGGTGGGAAACAGATCCCAACTCTGCTCCCAGAGGTGCTGGCACATCAGAAACCCCAGACTTGGAGTTAAGCAAACCTCCTCGATATCGCCCACAAGGATTCAGGTTGGCTCCCACCCTTCTCCCTGGCAGGTCTCTGACCTTATAAACCCACAGGCACACATGAGTGTGAAGTCGGCTTTGTGGAGGAGGAAGGCACAACACACAACCTCCTCCTGGCTTTACCCTCTGCTCTATCTTAACACCTAGACTGCTAGCTGAGAGCGTTCATTAGAGAGCTCGGTGCAGTGGCGGGCCTCCTCTAGTATTTGGGTCCTTCTGCTGCATAAATGTGCAGTCTAAAAAGGCTAGTGTGAAAGAGCCCATTTTGCAGGATCGAGTGTGCCAGTGGTCAAATCTGCATAAACACAGCAAAATGCGGTGTGAGGAGGGGCTATCAGGAGGGGTCCCTTCATCAGCTCCGTCTCCACAGACTGTTTAGGGAGCCTGTCGCCAGGTAACGGCAGTGCTGTGATGCTGGCAGGAGGAGGGGGGTGTGTGATGCTCGAAGTGCCTTCTGCAGACTGGTGGAGACAAGCACCTTGAATAAACATTTCAGAGCAGTTTTAGACTCAGAAACCAAGCTACGTTAGAAACTGGAAAACAGGAGTTCCCGTTGTGGCTCAGCAGGTTAAGAAGCCGACTAGCTCGTAACTAGCTGCAGCGTAGGGTGCAGATGCGACTCAGATCTGGCGTTGCTGTGGCTGTAGTATAGGCCAGCAGCTGTAGCTACGATTAGACCCCTAGCCTGGAAACTTCCATATGCCGCAGGCATGGCCCTAATAAGAAAAAAGAAAAAAAAGAAACTGAAAATCAGCATGTGGATGACATGAGCTATTACTGTTCCTGGGAGCAGCCATTAAAATATCTGGTCCCAAAGGCAGGGGCTTCTTTACATCATCTGCCCGGTACCAGGGAGGGACTCCTGCAGGGAATAGATCAGGATGGGGGGGTCTTCTGAGGACAAGGACCCCTCTTGGCTTCCTTGGGATTCCCTCCATGTTCCTGGCGAAAGATGGGCTGATTTCACGTGTTGCACAGATGAGGGTGTTGAATAACATGGAGACACAGATGGGGAAAGTTAGTCTCTCTACAGTGCTCTTTTTATTCTTCAAATTTGGCAGGAGAGGAAACCTCTACTTGATGCTGTATGTATTTAATACCTCAGTAACACTTCCAATCTCCCTTTTTAATGGAGAGAGTGGGTCTCAGACTCCCTCAGTAGCAGGGAACAAAATCGTGCTCCAGTTTAATTTCATGGCTTTGTTTTAACTTTACAATTATTTTTTGTTTGCATCAAGTGAGTCTGCTTCTCCACTTATGGTAGTGACATAAACTATCTTTTTTAACATGGATTTGCTTAAAAAGGCTAAGAAATTTTTAAATTAGATAGATATGAGTACAGGTGACAGCTGGCTATGGCAAAAACCAGCAGGACAGATGGTCGTGAGGGGTGACTACAAATAACCAAATTCTAGAAATTCACGCTGCACCAGCCCTCAGCACCTACTTTGCAGAGAGATGCTGTGGGAATGTATGATCACTGCTAGACTGAAGCCAGACTTTTCTCTGCTTGATGCTGACACACTTTTTAAGGCAATTTCAAACCTATATTCTTAAGTGACTTTTTTATTGAACTATGGTTGACTTACAATATTATGTTAGTTTTAGTGCTTCAATATTTTTATAGAATACACACCAAAGTTATTACAATACTATCGACCACATTCCCTGTGCTGTACATTACATCCCTGTGACCTACTTCATAACCCGAAGTGGTACCTCTTAATCCCCTTCACCTGTTTAGCCCATTCCCCACTGCCCTCCCCTCTGGTAACCACCTGTTGGGTCTCTGTATCTTTGAGTCTTTTTCTGTTTTATTATGTGTGTTCATTTTTATTTGGGGTTTTTTCCCATAAGCTTACTATAACCTTGTATTTTAGCAATACAGCCCTTTTTTTGTTTGTTTGGTTATCTCGGCTGTGCCCACAGCATGTAGCAATTCCCAGGCCAGGAATCGAACCTGAGCCACAGCAGTGACAATGCCGAATCCTTTAACCACTAGGCCACTAGGGAACTCCTGTTTTATTTTTTTAGATTCCACATTAAAATGAAAACATATGATGTTTGTCTTTCTGACTTATTTAGCATTGTACCCTCCAGGTCCATCCATGTTGTCACATATGACAAGATTTCATTCTTTTCTATAGCTGAGTCTTCCATTATGCATATAACGTATATTATATGTGCATAATATATAATGTACATGTGTATATGTGTACACACACACACACACACACCCCTTTATCCATTCACCTGTCCGTGAACGCTTAGGTTCCATATCTTGGCTATTGTAAATAGTGCTAAGAGGCACAATGGATGCGTATCTCTTTTTAAATTAGTGTTTTCCTCGGATAAATACCCAGGAGCAAAACTTCTGGATCATACAGTAATTCTATTTTTAACTTTTGAGGCCTCTCTATACGATTTTCCATAGTGGCTGCACCAGTTCAAAGTCCCATCAGTGCATGAGCGTTCCCTTTTCGCCACATCCTCACCAGCACGTGGTTTCTTGTTTTTTTGATGAGAGCTTCTGACAAGTGTGAGGTGGTATCTTACAGTGGTTTTGATTGCATTTCCCTGATGATTACTGATGTTAAATGACTCTTCAATGGGCTATCGCTCACCCGTAGTTGCCAAGTCATTCAACAAACTAGTCTGTGCCCGCGGCTGATGAATACAATGGAGATCCCAGAGTCCCTCTTACCAGAGAGCTCTCTGGACTTGCATGTTTAGTGGCGAAGTCAACATTACTTCCCTCACAGGAGTCCCAGGGCAGAAGGTGGTCAGACCTTCCTCAGCCCCTTCGGAGTGTCTTCAGGCGGGTATAGACAGCTCCTCTGTCACACACACTACTGGGGGGGGGGCGCTGGAAACTTGCAGGTGAGGTTGCCCTTACTGAAAAGGCAGCATCTGAGCAAGACTTGTAAAAGGGAAAAGAATGAAAGGGCCAGAAGATACCTTCAGGGAAGCACACTCCAGACAGGGGGGTTGCTGGTGCAAATGCCGAGAGATGAGTGTGCACCTGGCATGTTCAAGAAATAGCACAGAAGCTGCAGCCAAGACAGCAGAAGACAACGAGGTCAGAGATATCATGGGCATGGGTCCTTACAGACCATTAGCAGGACTTTGACTTTTTCATTAAGAGATACAAGGGGTCCCCGGAGTGTTCTGAGCAGAGGAATGGAAAGGGCTGTTCCACAATTAAAGGCTCATTCCAGCTGCTGACAAGAGATACGGGGCACAGAGGTGAAAGCAGGGAGGCCAGTTAGGAGTTGAGGCAAGAGGTGATGGGCACAGGTGGAGGTGGAGGAAGTGGAGAGAAGCAAATACAGACACTGGTCTTTTCTTTTTTTCTTTTTCTTTTTTTTTTTTTTTGCTTTATAGGGCCGGAACTGTGGCATATTAAAGTTCCCAGGCAAAGGGTCAAACTGGAACTGCAGCTGCCAGCCTATACCACAGCCACAGGAACGCCAGATCCAAAGCCATGTCTGTGAACCACACCACAGCTCACGGCAGTGCTGGATCCTTAACCCACTGAGTGGGACCAGGGATTGAACCTGCATCCTCATGGATACTAGTCGGGTTCATTACTGCTGAACCACAATGGGAACTCCAACTCTGGTCTATTTTAAAAGTTAAAGAATTTAACCATATGACCCATCAGCTCCACACCTAGATATGTACACAAGAGAACTGAAAACAGGTTTTCAAACATAAATGTTGTATGATCACCAAAAAAGTCTATGAACAATAAATGCTGGGGAAGGTATGTTAGCAGGAATGGAAACTGGTGCAGCCACTACAGAAAACACTATAAGGAACCTCCATATAGTTTATGGCTGTTCCTTAAACTAAAAATAGAATTACCACACAATCTAGTAATCCCACACCTGGGCATGTAGCTGGAAAAGACAAAAACTCGAATCAAAAAAATACATGCACCGAAATGTTCACAGCAGCACTATTTACAATATCCAGCAAGTGGAAACAACCTAAATATCCATCAACAGATGAATGGATAAAGAAGAGGGGGTACAGAGGCAGGATCAAGATGGCAGAGGAGTAAGACATGGCACTCACTTCTCCCACAAACACAACAAAGAAAACCATCTACATGTAGAACAACTTGCACAGAACACATACTGAACGCTGGGAGAAGACCTTAAACCTCCAAAAAAGGCAAGAAATCCTCCACATAACTGGGTAGAGCAAAAGGAAAAAAAAATAGAGAGAGGAATCAGGATGGGACTAGCACCTCTGAGAGGGAGCTGTGAAAGAGGAAGGGAAACCGCACCCTGGGAAGTCACCTAACTGACAGGGAGATCAGCTGAGACAGAGGAACCTCAAGGTCTCAGAGAAAAGCACAACAGCAGCTGAACTGAGGAGGGCAAATCAGAAAGAGAGCCAAAAAGACCATCAGTATCACCTCCCAGGACACCACAGCCTGAGATGCCTGGAGGGGGGCTGGGCGCTGAGACTGAGGCTCTAGAGGTCAGTTCCAGGGAGGGGACTAGGGTTGGCTATGTGAAGAAAGCCTGAAGGGCTAAGGAGCAGAGGGCCACAGCTGAGGAACCTGGGAGAAGGTCAGGGCCAGCAGAAGAAGCAAGGTGCCACTGCCGGGGAGGGAAAGAGGAGGAGGGGCAGACTGCCATAGGAATATCTTTCTCTGCACATGTGCAGACTCTCAGAGGGTGGGGCTACAGGTGGTGAGGCACTAGTGTGCAGGCTATGGGCAACAGGCCCCTCTTGCACAGGCTACAGGTGGCAGCACCTCTTGCTAAGGCTAAGCACAAGAGGGCACCTCTTACATGGTCTACAGGTAGCAGGCGAAAACAACTGCAGTCATCTCAGACTCCAGAGGTAAGCGTGGCCAGCCACCACCTGCAGCCCTAGTCACCTCAGAGGTCAGCACAGAGGAGGCACGACTGAGTACCACCTGTTGTGGCTCTCACTCCAGAGGAGTGAGAGCACATGCCTTGCTAGTGCCACTGCCAAACACTCCAGGCACTGCCTACACTTGTCTAAGGGTCACTGTCACTTCCCAGGGCCCTGCAACTAGGAGCAGCCTATGCCACCTTCCCACAGGTCCTTGCCACTGTCAAGGGCCCAGCAATCAGGCATTGGCTACTAGCCCTGCACACTACCACCATCTCCCTGAAAGCACGCAAAGTACCCTATCAAGGGGTTAACGGTCTGCACACACTGAGGAAAGAGACAGCAAGCATCCAAACTAAAAGCAGCCCTCACACCAAAAATAAATAGTAAGCCCTCAAAAGACACCCAGGGGCACTCTCGCACATAAATAGCCCTCCATGACTATAGTAGTTGATTCTCTCTAAACTCACAGAATATGAAAAATATGAAAAAACTAAAGAAGCTCAGGAACCATTCCCAGCTAAAAGAACACAAGAATTCCCCTAAAGGAGCAAACAATGAAACAGACCTCTGCAGTCTAACAGAAACAGAGTTCAAAAAGGAGATGGTGAAAACACTGAAGGGATAAAGAGTGAATAAGAAGGAATTAAGAGCTGATATGAACAGTAATGCAAATTTCTTTAGAAAGGAACTAGAAAATATAAGGAGTCAAGAAAAAAACAGAAAATTCATTTGCAAACATGAAAGCTGAGTAACAGGCACTGAAGAGGGGAATGAATAATGCAGAGGAACAAATCAGTGACTTGGAAGTTAGAATAATGGAAGTCACCCAGTCAGGATAGCAGACAGAAAACCAAATGAAAAAACATGAAAGCAATATAAGAGATCTATGGGATAATATAAAGCAGGCAAGTCTATGTGTAATAGAGACTCCAGAAGAAGAAAAACGAAAGGGGATTGAAAATATATTTGAAGAAAGTATGGCTGAAAACTTTCCAAATCTCAAAAAAAAGAGATAGCGAGATACAGGAAGCAAACAAGTTGAATGCAAACAGGCCCACACCAAGGTATATTATAATAAAAATGGCAGGAGTTCCCATTGTGGTGCAGGGGAAACAAATCCAACTAGGAACCATAAGGTTGCAGGTTTGATCCCTGGCCTCAATCAGTGGGTTAAGGATCTGGCATTGTGAGCTGTGGTGTAGGTTGCAGATGTGGCTTGGATCCTGCATTGCTGTAGCTGTGGCGAAGGCTGACAGCTGCAGCTCTGATTCAACCCCTAGCTTGAGAATCTCCATATGTGGTGGCACAGCCCCCCCAAAAAAAAAAGAAAATAAAAATGTGAAAAGTTAAAGACAAGATTCTAAATGCAGCAAGAGAAAAACAAGGAGTTAATTATAAGGGAACCCCCATAAGACTATAAGCCGATTTCTCAACAGAAACACTACGGGCCAGAAGAGAGTGACAAGATATATTCAAAGTCCTAAAAGAGAAAAACTTGCAGCCTAGAATATTCTACCCAGCAAGAACAAAACTGAAATAGGAGAAATAAAGAATTTTTCCAACAAACAATAATTAAGAGAATACGAAAATACTAAACCCATTCTAAAAGAAATACTGAAAGTACTCCTCTAAATAATAAAGAAGAAAGAAGAAATAGGATGGAGGAAATCACAACTGGAAAGTAATTACTTAAATAAGCCAGTATACAGATTTAAAAGAAAAAAAAATCTATTATAAAAGCAATGATAAATACAAAGAATAGCAAAATGGTAAACATGAAAATGTTTTTAAAAGGACATCAAAGTCATAAAATGTGGGGAAGGGAAGTAAAAAAAAATCTAGACTTTTTTTTTTTATAATATGCTTGAGCCTATATGACTATCAGGCTAAAGCAAGCAGATATAGGAAGGGGTTAACATACTCGAAAAACAGGGCGACCACAAATCAGAACCAAACAATACATTCATAAAAACTAAAAAGACAATACGAGCATAAAATAAAAGGAAATCATCCAACCAAAAAAAAAGGAACAAAAGAGAAACATAGAATCCACTGGAAAACAGGTTTAAAATGGCAATAAATACATATTTATCAATAACTACTTTAAATGTCAGTGGACTGAATGATCCAATCAAAAGACACAGAGGGGCAGACTGGATTAAAAAAAAAAAAGCAAAAACCTACAATCTGCTGTCTACAAGAGACTCACCTTAGGACAAAGGACACATATAGATTGAAAGTGAGGGGATGGGAAAAGATATTTCATGCCAGTGGACAAGACAGGAAAGCGAGAGCTGCAATACTCATATCAGACAAAATAGACTTTAAAACAAAGGCCATAAAGAAGACAAAGAGGGACACTATTTAATGGTAAAGGATCCATTCAAGAAGAGGCTATTACAATGGTAAATATATATGCCCCTAATATAGGAACACGCAGATACCTGCAACAAATACTAACTGGCATAAAAGCAGAAATTTATGGGAATACAATAATAGTAGGAGACTTTAACACCCCACTCACAAAATGGACAGATCCTCTAGACAGAAAATCAATAAGGCAACAGAGATCCTAAATGACACAATAGAAAAGTTAGACTTAATTGACATTTTCAGGACATTACGTCCAAAAAAATCAGAATATACATTCTTCTCAAGTGCACAAGGAACATTCTCAAGGATCTATGACATACTGGGGCACAAAGCTAACCTCAACAAATTTAAAAGCACAGAAATTATTTCAAGTATCTTCTCTGACGACAATGGCATGAAACTAGAAATCAACAGCAGGAAAAAAAAAAAGAGAGAGAGAGAAACTAACTACATGGAGACGAAACAACATGCTACTAAAAAAACCAATGGGTCAATGAGGAAATCAAGGAGGAAATTAAAACATACCTCGAGACAAATGATAATGAAAACACAACTATTCAAAATCTATGGGATTCCACAAAAGCAGGGCTTACAGGGAAATTCATAGTGATACAGGCCTTCCTCAAAAAAGAAAAACCTCATATTGACAATCCACCACCTAAATGAATTTAAACAAGAAGACAAACAAAACCTGAAGTCAGCAGGAAGAATGAAATCATAAAGATCAGAGAGGAAATCAGTAAAACAGAGATTCAAAAAACAATAGAAAAAAGTCAATAAAACCAAGAGCTGATTCTTTGAAAAGGTAAACAAAATTGACAAACCTCTGGCCAGTCTCACCAAGAGAGGAGAGAAAAAAAACAAAGAAAATAAGAAATGAAAAAGGACAAATCACAACGGATACTGCAGAAACACAGAAAAACATAAGAGAGTACTATGAACAATTATATATCAACAAACTTGAAACCCTAGAGGAAACGAACAACTTTCTAGGAGAGATAGGATTAAGATGGCAGAATAGAAGGGCTGGAGCTCAACTTCTCTCATAAAAACAATAAAATCACAACCAAATGCTGAGCAACCTTCAACCAAATGGACTGGAAACTTTCAAAAAGAGACCCTACTCCAGAAGACAAAGAGGAGGCCACGTCAAGAGGTAGGAGCAACAAATACACAATATAAGCAACCCCATACCTCCCGGGTGGGAAGCTCTACAGACTGGGAAGTAACTGTATCACAGAGACTCACCTATAGGACTGAGATTCTGAGCCCCACATCAGGTCCCCATGCCTGTGGATCTGGAAATGGGAGAAAGAGCCC